>JAAAKE020156570.1:0-12321 GCA_010014785.2 Anisolabis maritima
AAATTATTTGATTAATAGATTTTTTTAAGATTTTTTTCATGAATTTTTTTAATCAACTAATAATAATAATTTTTTTTTTTAATCATAATCCACTCTTAATCATTCTATTATATTAATATATTATATTAATATATATATATATTAATATAATAGAATTTAAATATATATATATATTTAAATAAACCTTTTTCATTCTACATTTTCTCTTCCACGCTTAGATGTTTAAGTTATCAGTATTATTAAGTAGATTTTTTCTTCCATCATTTTAATTAAATTTAAAAATATTTAAAAGAATATTATGATATTTGCTTCTCTTTGCTTTTATTTTGGTATCTAATTATACTTTAAGAAATAGCAAAATACTTTATATCTCAAATTTTTGGTCGTGGTAATACTGTTATCACCGAAACAAAAGTAAATAAATCCTAAACTCTGTTCATTATTCCCACCCCTTCCCCCACACCATACTATGATCTATAGGGGAAAGAGAAAATCTGATTTTTTTCACTTAAAAAAAAATTATTCTTTGTTAGGGTTTAATTCATAAAAAGGCCATGATTTTTTAAAATTACGCTATGCGTCTGCCCGTTTGTTTTTGTTATTTGCTGTATTTTGTAATTTTATTTATATATAAATAGCCTATTTATTTTTTTAAATTTCTAAAATCAAATCAGAAAATTATTTTCTTGTTTGTTGCCCACACATTCAGTTATATTTTTTCTCAATTGTATATAAAATCCTTATCCGGAAAATATAGCAAATTTTTCACTTGATTAAATTAGCATAAAATTGTAATATTTTTTTCTATCTTTTGTTCTTTTTACTAAATGTTTGAAGGAAAGAAACACCAAATGAGCGTATATTAACCAAATTGAAGTAATATTTAAATGAAATGACTCTTCACTACCATTCGTGACTTGACTATGAACATGTAGATGTTCTCTCGATAACCTTTTATTATCACTAAACGACACCCGAATGACGTCACCGAAGAGGGCAATTGACGCTTGTTGCAGACGGTGTAGGCGTTAATGCCAAGTCAATTTCCAATTGGATACACGAACATAATATTTCCTTGGGGGGACTGATTGAGTATCGAATTATTCAGATCCCTTATGCTTTGGGAAAATAAAAAAAAAATACATAAATACATCCTAATATGTAAAAATAAAAAGGTATGCGGGTTAATCAATAGCCACGAGACATTGATAACGACTTTAAATTTTATTATTTATGTCACCATCATATAAGAGATTTTTTATAATTTATTTATTCTTGAGATTGACCTTGAAGAACACACCTATGTAAAGAATTTCGAGAAGTGATGTGAACTCATTAGAAACCTATTTAACACAAATTCCCGAAAAACAATTATAATTAATATTTATTTTTTTTTACTAATATTTATTCTGGTCCATTGCCTTTATAAATTGCTCTTTTAAAGTTCACTTCAAGTTAAACGATTAGGATGTTTTATAAATGGTTGCCAAAAAGATTAATAATATTCATCAAAATCGCGATTAACACAGTGGATTAATCCTAGTTAAGCACCGTGCAAAGAGGAATTGTTTTATTTGAATAAATGTCATATAAAGTGCAATTGCCTCGGGGTTTTAAATTTTCAAATTGTTCGGACCGTGTTAAATCAAATTTAACTCATGATAAAAAAAAAAGGATTGTATTTAATTTGGCTTGTAATCGCGAAAACCGTGCTAATTGGAATCTTGTTAACTTGGGTTTTACTGTATTAGTCAAAAATTTTTTTAGCCTTATATTGGGGACGAGGAATAGAAAAATACTAACTTTCTACACTATTAGAGGATTCCATTCACAACTGGATTTTTTATAATTAATTTTAGATAGTAATTATTAAAGAAATAGGTACAATACCAGATTTATTACTTAATAAATTTTGAAAGTAGAAGTGGCAGCAAGATGGATGGATGCAGAAGAAAATTGTGTACATTAAAATAATTTATTTTTTCAAAGAGATTTTGTTTGCTGCGCACATTATATCGTTTCGACTTTTTTGAAAGCCTTTATCAAAGCCAAATCTCTGAATAAATGTATTTAAATTTAAATATATATATATACTATCCCTCAAAAGTAATTACACAAAGTGTATGTTTGTGCGTCTTAATTAATAATTAGATGTCCTACATGAAATCCGAAAGACTAATAATAATGAATGAATAGGTAAAACATTATAAAATTTTATTTGATCATTATCATGAATTTTCCATCAAGATGAAACAAAAGAAACAGTTTGTCCAATTATTTTGAAGAGGATCGTATATATATATATACAAATAAATATTGTACTCTCTTGCAACTATACCAATTTCTTATTGATGAAAGAGGTCCAGTATTTTTTTTTGGTATATATAATGTAAAATAATTATTATTCATCATTAATATAAAATATAAATGTATTTATTGATATAATGGTTTCTGATTAAGTCGAAACGATATGTGCACATTCGTTAGCCAAATAAAAGCTCTCTGAAAATGTTTGATATAAATCAAAATTTTCTTCGGGTCATTCATCCTACTACCAGAATGTATAACACATCTAGAGTCAACATTAGAAAAATAAAGTAATTATGAAAATATGCCGCCTCTTGAAACCTGCTGTCCTAATACCGTTACACCCACATTCATCATTTATAAATTTATTATTTTCAATATTTTCTTTCTTTTTTTTAATATAACTCTTGCTTGTCTTGTTTTTATTATTATTTTTTATAAATATTCTCAAATATGTCGTCTCGTAGTTTTCGACATGCTTTCCCCTTAAATCCTTCCCTGCATTATGTAATTATTATTATTATTATTATTATTTAACTCGCACAATAGTAAAGCCTGTCGAGTCATTATAATTTGATTGACAAACGATTATAATCTACAGATGATCACAATCGACTTATTTTTTTATTATTAATCGATTAATTGATAAAATGTCAGAGAGTTCGAGGTTTTCTTTTTTAACTCCACCAGATCTTGGTAGAGGAATTTGCCCCCACTAAAATAAAATGTTTAAAAATATACCATTAGAATTGTTTTATTTAATATTGCATTTATAGTTGACAATAAACTTAAAAAAAAAAATCCACCAGAAAAAAAACTCATTTATTGCATAGATATAAAATAGATTTTGATTGCTTCATCTTGATGCAATTTTTCCAAACGATTTAGCTGGAACCCTTCTTCAGTAAACTGTCAATTGCATTTTAAACAGCCAATATAATTGCCTCGGAAGCGGTTTATGACTAATTACAATTGTAAATTGTAAATAAATATCGAACTCGAAGGACGTTTCGAATGTTAACGATTCGCATTGAATTCGAGGGATGTGTTCGTAACGCCCATTTTATATATTAAATTTAATTGGATGAGATATATAAATTGAATTTATATCGCAAAGTTACGAGCTCTTCCATTTGAATTAATTAATTAATTTCTACATTTTATGATAATGCGGGCCAAGAGGAACAAAGTATCTTAAATTCGATCAATCATTAAAAAGTATTTCGATTAAAATGTATAGAGATTATATCAAAAAATAGATCGCTAGTAAAAAAAATAATATATATCATTAAATATACCAAAACGATGTAGAATAATAAAAAACATTTATTTTTTTAATTATCAGTAATTTTCTAATCTATCTCAATCTTTATTTGATATGAATAAATAAATACATACCAACTTTTTTTTTTATTACCAAATTTTACTAAGTCCCTGAATTTGCTCTTTTAAAAAACACTAATTTAATTAATAGTAGTAATAATAATTTTCATTTTGTCCTAATTAATATGCATATTAAAATATTTAATATATTTCAAATCAAAATTATTAAAAAGTTTTAAGTAAAATACTTTTTTCTGATCAGTATTTTTATTTGCCGTATCGACGTTTGGGAACTAAACGTTACTCATATTCAAGATAAAGGCTCCAAAAATATGTTGTATTTACACGTACAATATTGCAAGCTTTGACAGCCTTTATTCTGAATCTGAATGACTTTTAGTTCCCAAAACGTCGACAAAGTCACAATATACTGGGCCAAATTGGATTCATTAAGTATTTTACGGCCCTTCTCTTTTGAAAAATTTATTCTCATAAACATATAATTTAATTTAACCATATGGCATTGGCTATCCACTTCTCCATTTTTTTTATTTTTCGTAGACGTAGCGAAAATACCCCATTTTAAAGAAAAAAGGCCAAATTTTTGCTCTAAAAAAAAAAAAAAAAACGTAGATATTAAAATTTAAAAATGCATTTCTGCATTAAACATTTGTAATTTATATATATATCTTCGACATATCTGTTCGAATGAGAGAATCAACTTAAATCCATGGACAATATAATAAATGCGCATTACCCAAGACAATCGAAGTACATTCAAAGTCATGTCAAGGTTGTCTACTTGAAATTGGATCAGAACGGAGTATTAACAAACAAAAAGCACGATTTTATAAAATATCGAAAATTAATTGATATATATTGTCTCGTTGTTCTTGAATCTCGATATTTAATTTGAATTTTATGCGGGGTTCTCTGAGGCAGGCATAATAATTAAATTTATTTTTCTTTTCAACATTTCAAACACTTCATTTTTTCAGGCTTTAGTAATTTTTATCATAATAAATTATTTGGTTTTTACAAAATTTTTTTTGGAATTAATATGCATGTGTATGAAAACAATTAATGAAATAATTTTTTTTATTTAGAAAATATAAATATAATAAAATATTATGCAAATGTAATAAAAATTACCTAAGATCTGTAAAAAAAATTACATTTTGATTATCCTGAAGACCATCATCATCATCGCCGAATTATAATGTATAATTAATAGTTCGTAATTTTTAAAAAGTAATTTATCCTAGTTAAATTTTTTAAAATAAATATATTTTTTTCATATTAGGAAATTGCCCGGCCTCTAGTCGGCATAGCGCAGGGGTTGTCTCTCTTCAAATTCGCAGGCGCACGACTTTCTTTTGTATCTTGCTATATATTTTTTTCTATTTCATAGCGTTTGTACAATATAATTATAATTATAATAACCACAAATACTGGAGAATAAAATATTTTTTCATCAAAAAATTAACCCATCAATTATTTAAGGCAATCTTTTTTCAACTTCCTTCCAAAAATTAATACGGCACTATCTTAAAGTCATTTAACTATGTCCTTGTCAAATGGCTAGTATATTTTATAAATTAGAATTATTATTTGTTTCAAGATAATTTTAAACTCGAGAGTTGTCTTTAAAAAAAAGTGCCGACTGAGGTGTTGTTCCGGCCATGTTTTTTGACACCCTGTGATCGATAGACCGTTTCTCATCGGGTAAATAAAAGTTAGCCTTCTTATTAATTCGAGTCATCGAGTAACTTGTCGGGCACGTTATCGGCCATCGACATGTGTGCAATTAAGTCATTAAGACATCCAGACAGACTAGAGGTTTCGAGCTCATTAGAGAGAATCTTTCTTTCTTTTTATGCCGGGCAAAAATTCTTTTGATTCTTTATTCCTTAACATGTTCTTACCCATGTTTATAAGACCTATGCCATGGCATACCTTTGAAAGAAAATATTTAAAAGGGTGTACTTTAGAAAATTAATCTAATCTATTATACTACCAATCTTAAGAAATTTATTTATTTTCTTATAGATAATCATAAAAAATCAAGATTCACAATTTCGAATTTTTTTTTTAAATTCCCTAAATTTATCTTTTAACTTGTAATTCAAAATCAAAATTAATGGCCAAATCATGAACTAGTCTAAATATAGACTTTATTTATCTAAAATAATTAAGACTAAATCGTGACCATTATTTTTTGCTATGTTATAATTTCAATCTGTAAAAGAAAATTTCGCAAGTTTTATAGTTCAATTAGATTTTGGTTTATATATATATACTCTAATACAGGACCAAATATATATATAACACAGGACCTATAATTTCCGATATAATTATCATATATCTCACTATGATCAAAACTAATTATTTTATTTGATATGATCTAATCTCATTTAATAGACACTAATTGTTTTTTTAAATATAGTAAAAAGTAATTTGAAAAATCGAAAATTTTTTTATAATTTTACAGCCTCTCATTTTGAAATCCAACAAATAATATAGTACTAAATTTTTTTTTAATTTAAATTGCTCATTTAATATTTTCCACAAATTATTTTGTATTTTAGTTAAGATAATTGGTAGTTAAATTTGATACATCTAATTTTAAGTACACTTAAATACTTAAATGCCGCTATATTTATTCCTCTTCTATTCATTTACTACTTAATTTTTTCTAGACAAATATAGCGACACTTTATTTCAATATTTGAGGCAATATTTTATATAATAAACCAATTTACCAAATTACTTCCTATTAATTATTCAGTTTGAATTGGAGCACCCTTATGATAGAAAAATCGTTTTTCAAAAAATATAGTAATTATTAAAGATAAATACTGTTAGTGTCTATAAGCGCCTAAGTTCCAAACTTGAGATTTTTTATTCATGATTCGTAGTTTGATAAAAATTTGATTAAAATTAAAAAAGGCTTATTCTGGTGAATATTGTCGTTATAGTAGTATAATGCCTCACAGTTTCATTAAACCCTAAAGAGGTTTTGCTCTCTTGATGGGGTATTTACTTTTTTTATTTTTTATTTTTTTAATATTTTTGAGATTTAGGGCCATTTATTTATTTATATTAAATGGCCGGACTAGAGAATTTAATTAAAAATAATAAATTTTTTAACAAAATCATAAATAAAGCAAATGAAGTGATTTTATTGAAATTTCTAAAATTAGCCATAAATCAAATACTCTCAAAATCAATCCCACTGTATCTTGAAAGATCTTAAAATTACTTGTTAAATATAATATACCGTTTTGCATTGAAAACACACTTTTTCTTGAATTAAATTTTAAAAACGGGATGGTCTTTAAATTGTAAAGTCGGTTATAAAATAATTTTTCCGAAAAAAAAAAAAAACATTTTATAAAAAACAGAAAAAACAGGTGCGTTTTAAATTTGGGAGCTTTTTATACCCTAAATTCGCTTGTTTTTGCTTGCTGGAAGATAGGCAACCGAAATAACAACTTCCTAGGGGATTTTTCAATTAATTATTCTAGAGCGGGCCTGCTCAGTTAATTTCTAGGGAGATTTAACATCAGAGTAGGGCATTTAGATTGTCTTCTTAGCAGAGTGAAATAGAGGTTTTTTAGATTTGACTTCTAGGCCAAAACTTTTTAAAAATGTATATTTTATAAAAAAAAAAACACTCATACAAAAATAGGTTGTAAAAAAAGATATTTGAATTTTTTTTATATTTAGGAATGAGAATAAATTCTTTATAACTGTAACAAGCTATTCAAAGTACTTTTTTAATTAAAAATAATAGAAAGTTGAGACATATAAAAAAATAATATAAAAGATTTCCTTTCGGATCATTCTACCACCGACTAACTTAGATTTACTTACTTGATACTTCGGATTCTTTTAACATTATTTTGTCCCTCAGCATCGAAGGCCAATTAGTCAGACATAATTGGTATATTTAAATTTGAAGCCCATTGATTGGTAAATAAATTTTTTCTCTCAGGACTTAACACTTGAAAACTTAAAAGGAAAAAAAACAGGGTTCGAAAGAATGCCAGTTTTAATTCGTCTAACTTGGCATTGCCATTCACGTAGTGACGAGGTGGGAGCTCCTGAATGAATGATAATAAATTTGAAAATAGATATATATATAATATTTACTAACCTTGAGCTAGCATCCTTTTTATATATTTATAGACTGAGTCAGATTTTGTACTTATTGCACCAAAGATGACAAAATTATTAATTTTATATTTAACTATGATATATATATATATATAAGATATATATATATTATAATTATAATTCAATTAATATATTATATTCTGATTCCTAGGAGGTTTGAAAAAATTTGGCTTATCTCTTAGAGTATAAAACAACAATTAATACATTTTTTAATTAAAAGAAAATACCTTATGATAATGTTTAATTCTTCTCCATTTAACTTTATTTCGAATAAAGCAGTTTTATTCGAATTTTTATATTTAAAGTCTATTTAAAGTAATTGGTATCCAATTTGATTTAAATAAATTTTCATGGGACTGCCTGGGATCCGAACCCACACTTCTTGACTTTGAAGTTTTGTTTTTTAAGACTTTTTCGGCATCTGAGGCCATCCGTCCTTATTTATTTCTATTAATTGGTGGCTTTGAAGGTTATCAATATTGACTTTGTCAGTATCTTTATCCTCTCGGCCACGGGGAGGTGGGGGCAATTAATTTAAAAAAAAATAAATCTCCATAATTAATATAATTCACAAATAAAAGGGCCTAATACATGTTACAAAATATTACTTTTTTAAAATTCACTTTCTCCATTATTTGTGTGTTAAAAATGTTTGATTTCTTTGGAACATATTTTCCACGTTCAAATGGATCTTACTATATACTTTTCTGACCTAATATCTTTAAAAGAACTAACATATTAAAATTCTTGAATATATATTCAAATAAATATCATTACTCAAGAGGGCATAATGATTTTTAATATTCTATATTTAATGGGTTCTCTAAAATAAATGGCATCCCTAGTATGGCTGTAGGTTTGATAGATGGCTGTCATGATGAACATATCCGTGTGTGATTGAAGATACAATTAAGCCCGGCGCATTCATTAAGCAGCCATCAACAGAAGTTTCATAAGGGCTCTCAATGACTCTCCCAGCCATCTTGATTTATGAATATGCCGATGCTTTCTTTGAATCCGAGCAAGATCGAGAGATTCATCTGTCCAAGGACAAGAAGTGGAGAGAGACCCGGGTCGACATATGTCTTCATGTTTATAGAGAGATTAATATTTACTTTATGAATAATTACTATCTAATGAGTAGTAAATATCTAAAGAAGAAAAAAACAGGTTGTTCCTTATTCAAAATGAATATTTATTTATTTTCAAAACAAATTGGATTTTTTCATTAACACCCTATAATTATGAAAATATTTTCTTTTTGTTTAAAATACGAAAATGTATTATGTAATAATATACTATGGAGAGCCATGAATTTGTTCGTTTTTGCCTGATGGGAAATAGATAGGCAATCCAAATGACTAATTTACTAGTAGATTTTCGGATTAATTTCTCTAGAGCTCTTTTAAAGCCGACACGCATGCTCAGCTGTTAATTTATAGACAGATTCATCAACTGCGATGCATGGCCTACCTTTCAAGAACCAAACACGAACCACGCCATTCTATTATACAAAATTAATATAATTAGTGTTATGCAAACAATAACTTTAGTTATTATATTATAGTTTCCACATAAAATTTTTCCTTAAATTTTAAAAGTGAATATGGAACCCAGTATTTAAATATTGATGATAGATTGACTGCGTTGTTTAAGACTTTTTGGAGAGGGGGGGAAAATGTCGAAAATTCCATAAATTTTCAAAAAAATATTGAATTTATTAATGAAATGTAAAATAATCCTATTCCATTATATTTATTCACCTATCACGACTTTTCGGGCATTCTTTTTCACTCATCTTCAACTTCTTAATGAAGTCTAGTGTTCACCACTACCCACCGGAAACAAAAATTCAATCAAAACAATGAAGAAGTCAGTGCAGTCCACCTAAGAAAACAAAACTGGAAACCACTGTGTTTTGAGATGCTCGGGGTGTTATCTTTATAGATTATCTCCAAAAGGGCAAAACAATCACAGGATCACAATCATACTACGCGCCGCTATTAAACCAGCTCAACAAAAAATTAAAGGAAAAATGTCCGCATTTGACTAGAGAAAAAGTGTTGTTTAATCACGATAATGCACTGGCTCACTACGATTCGAAATTCTTCCTCATGCACCTTACATTCCAGATTTAGCTCCGTCCGACTTTTTCTTATTTTCAAACTTGAAAAATTGGCTTGGTGGAAAAAGATTTTCATCAAATGAAAAAGATTGCAGAAACAAACGATTATTTTGATGCATTTGATTCGTCGTATTATAGTGATGGGATTAAGCGACTTGAATATCGTTGCAACAAGTGTATCGAGCTAAAAGCAGACTATGTCGAAAAGTAAAGTTAAAAAACTCAAAAAAAACAGTTTTCTATGTTAGTTACCTCACTTTTCAGACCGCCCTCGTATAGTAACAATAATGTTGTTAATTTATGATAAAGTGGGGTGTGAGTGTTGAATTATTGATTGCCCTCATTTTTATCTACTAAAAGTAGAAATAATATATAAAGATCGTTGATTTTATGACTAAATCTGGTCCATTTGCATTTGAAAACATATGAAAATGTATACATATGGGAACGACAATGTTGTTAATTTATGATAAATAACCTACTGCAATCTTTATTTTTTCAAAAAAGTGATCCATTAAAATCTCACAATGGAAATTTTTCAATTATACTAAAAGTAGAAATAATATATAAAGATAAAAATGAGAGTAATCAATCATTCAACACTCACACGCCAAAGAGACTTTATCATAAATTAACAACATTGTCGTTCCTATATGTATACATTTTCATATGTTTTTCAAATGCAAATGGACCAAGTTTAGTCATAAAATCAACGATTTATTTTAAATTTGTATTTATTTCGAAATAACAAAATGTTTATATGTTGTAATGTACTGATGATGAACCAGTAAATCTAGTTCGAAACGTCTCAAACTTGTTAAGCATCCAAAAGCTGAATTATTGCTGCCTTCTCATCCATTAAAATATTCTTACATTTAATTCGGTTGTGAAATAACCTGCTGCAATCTATATTGCACTTTTTCAAAAAAAAGATCTATTAAAATCTCACAATGGAAATTTTTCAATAAAACATGAAGATTTCTCAAAATAAATTTTTGAAAGAATTTTTAAGTCCCATTAATCCAACCTCATCATCGACAAAAAAAAAACCTATTTGTTTATTGTAATTGGAGGATAAGTTATTAAAAAATGGACATATCGTATCCTTTTATAAGCTTGCATTTATATAAAAACATATTTGTTTGAAGTTATTTATTGCTCATTATTTATTTAAAAAGACAATGAAATCTACTTTCCATTCAGAAATAAAAAAATCAGGCAATTAGAATATAAACCTAATTATAGACAGACATCTCCCTGAGGGACAATACAAGCCAGAGCACAAATTGTTAATAATATATTTAGAAATATTTATTACAATATATAACATTTATAACCATATGGATGGAAAATTATGGATAATAGTCAAGCTCCCTTCTTTTTTTTTTTTTATAACTTGTTTAGGAATTCGTTGGATTGAAATTTTTTCCTCAATAAAGTGAAAGACTATTTATTATATTAATAAAATTTTATTCATCCTGAAAAAAATGATTTATATAATACTGAACATTCTCTGTTTTGATAAATAAATGTCATACTCGATTTAGTTGGAAGATTGGAGGGGGAGTCAAAATGTTTATGAAGATGGTCTAAAATTCCTCCGAGTGCATTACGTTCGTTTTGTTTGTTGGTAAGTAAGCAAACCATATGAGCAACTCAATACTGGATTTTTCGATTAGCTGCTAGCGAGTTCCAATAAATCGGATCACGCATGCTCAATTTTTAATTACTTGAGAGATTTAATCTCTGAGATATGTGAGCTCGGGAGCAATTAATCGAAAAATCCATTAATGAGGTAATCATTTGGGATGCTTGCCTTTGAGTAACCACAAACGCGAATTAATTTTTGCAGACCATTGTAGAATTTCTGTTAACCTAAATTTTGTTATTTTAATTGAACTTTATTTTGAATTTTATTTTTTTTCTACTCAATCAGAACCTTTGCAGCCAGGGTGAGAGGAAATGTCATCCGTTTTCTGCCTAACTTCAAAATATGTTAATATTTCAATTTTTCGATTCTTTCAATGGTGTAGATAGAATTAATTCCATTTTTTCTAACATTCCATTTTATTAATACTTTTTTGGAATTTGTCTTTGAGCTTTGAGCGAAGATGTTTAGACTCCTCTATTTATGGATCCCTTCGAATAGTATAATGGACAAAAAAATCTCCATAGGAAAGCTTGTAATGGAAAAGCGATTTTAATTATTTATCTTTTTTGGATTTTGGGCATTGATATAAGATAACAGTTATTTATGTAAATTTATTTTTATTAATAATTATCTAAATAATCTTTTTTTATTATTACTTTTCATTTGAAAATTTTGTTGATAGGATTAGCTTAGATATTTTATATATAGGAGGAAATAACGACGATTTGCAAAACAT
>JAAAKE020156581.1:0-12320 GCA_010014785.2 Anisolabis maritima
AAAATATTGTATATAATATTATTTATATTAGCATAAAAAAAAATTTGAACAAGATGTGTCAAAACAAGAAAAGTCTATCATTTTTGCTCCCTTCGTTTTATATATAGCATTATGACAAATTGTATGAAAAAACTTTATTTGGCAGGTGGTCTCTCTCAAGGTCATTATAATTATTTATAAATAATATAATAAATCATTAGAATTATAACATTATATATTAAAGAAAATCTTAATAGGTGAATAATTGCGAAAGTTCGACAATATATGTGCCCTGTAGACATGTTTTACCGCGAGTAATCAACACAGGGTGTTCAAAAACTGATAAATTTGTTCTGAGTTTGCAAACCCTTTCTGCATTTTTTCTACACCAAACGTAATAGACTCTACTTAGAGAGTAATTTTCTTGGTTGCTGTATATATTTTGAGTCCGTGGGGAACCTGTACTTGGATCAATAATAAAGTCCCTCATATATATATATACGTATATTCAATTCCTCCAATCCTATCCCTTCTGCTCGGCATCTTTCTTAGTCTCGCTTTCTTCGTCTCTCATTAACGCTTTCGAGACAATTCGGTCCAACTCTGCGCATAAACACATTTCATGCTTCTGTCTTTTTTGGAGAGATCCCTGTGGACCCTCCATCCAGCATCTCTCCATCTCCTCGCGAAAAAAGCCCCACGTGTACATAAGATTTAAGAGGCTTACCCGCTGCCATGATATCTTATGGGCTTCTATCTTTTTCAGATCCGAAGCTTGAAGTCAAGCAAAGCATTCATTATCCCTTAACATTAATTTATATGTTACCTAGAGCGCTAGTAATTAATTTAGATTATCACCTACGAATTATGATAAATAAAATCAACAATAAAATTTCCAAAACAAAAGCAACGCATCGGCATTTTATTAATAATATACACTTGTTTTTCATTTGTAATTTTTGAGGAGATGAGTAAAAAAATTATTCTTTGCCTTTTAAATAAAGGAATCAATAAATGTGCCAAAGATATATTTTTGTTTTGGAGTTTTGGCTATATTCATAAGACAGGGGCGTAGCCAAAGGGTTTCTCCCCCAGGTCGCCCCGAGTTGGCAAAATAAGGTCTATTTTTTCCCTAAGGTTTTAAAATTCTCATAAAATTTTCCTGTCATATTTGAATAAGACACTAAGTTGACAAATTTTATCCAAGTTGAAAAAATGTTGGTAGGATTTTTAACGTACTCTCTCTTCTGCTCCTAAAAATATCTTTGTCCTCCTGTTCATGGAGTGAAAATTTAACTAATCTAGATAAGCTTCAGTTAACCCAAAAAATCTCTAATTTTATTTTTTAACATTTCTCCGATAGTGTAATTTCTGTTGATGATGAGATGCTTATCACTTCATCTCTCTGGAGATTCCTGAGATAACGCTTACAGGGCATCAGATGTGCTGGTTCCAAAAAATAGCCTGACATTTAAGGCCCATTTGTCTTTTTTCTAATTGCCCAAACTAGGTAAAATTTTTATGATATTAGTTTCTGCAATATTTAAAAAAGAAGCACTATTTGAGATCCTTATAAATTTAAAGTTGAAAAATAAGGACAACCCTAATACATGTATTTGTACATACAAATTAAGATAGGTACTTTGGTTTTATATTATATTAATATTATACATTTTATATATAATCCTAAGGCCAAGTTGAATAATTGAATGACTTGTTTCTGTCACATGTATTCAATTCATATTTAACTTTTGACTATTATTGGGATATATAAATTCTTTTAATAAACTTATTATTACAGTTTTTTTAACTTCATGAAAAATATTGTAGAAAATATGAATAAAATGTCAAGTCTCTGTTGATATATACGAGTAGTATATATGTTACCGGTAATTTGAAAAATCCATAATGTCAACTGAGAAGAATAGCCTAGAAAGACCAGAAGAAATGTCAGGCTTAGCCCGGGTAACTCGTGCTCGTCATCAACGTATTCACAAGAGCCGCTGATCAATCGGAAAGAATCTTATGGAAAAAGAGAAAACAATAAACTTATTCGTATTTAAAAGTTACAAATCAATAAAAATAAATTTTAATTCCCCACCTCACACCCCCACCCCCGGTCGAGAGGTTAAAGATAATGTCAGTATTAATAACCTTAAAAGCCAAGGGGTGTGGGTTCAGATCCCAGGCAGTGCAGTGAAAATTTATTTAAATCAATTGAATAAATATTCCTGGATTACATATAACGTAATTAATAAATACATGTTTCGTTTAAAAGTCTATATGGCCTCAGATGCTGATAAAACTAAAAAAAAAATTTTAATTTAACTCGCAGTGGTACTTAAATAAAAATCTAGTAATTACGTTTTGAAAAATTGGCTAGTTGTTAGTGTTTATGTGTAATTTTCTTCCTAATTTCTTGCAAGTTGCCTCAAATTGTTTATACTCCTCCAATCCCAGTTACCTTTGCGAAATTGAATCCTCCAGGTCGATCGTCTTTGACATACTGATTAAATAGCTCTTATTTTCAACCTGGATTTTGATGTTTACATAAAGCTAATGAGCTTTTAAAACATGTAATAACTACTACTCGTCGCGGTTGTTTTTCAACCGAGGGTGGAGGTCGTTCGCAGCCGCTGCAGCTACCAATGCAGCACAAGGAGCTTGGAAAGGAGCGCTCCTCTCTCTCGCTCTCTCTCCCCCCTTTTGCTTCTTTACTTTTCAAAAATCTAATCAATACAATTAAGTTTATATTTTTTTTTCTAATTTTAATTTTCCAAAAATAATGTCGGCATAATTAAAGAGTTTTTCCTAATCACCCTCAACCTATACAGGATTTATTCATAAGTGGATTTTGATTCTTTACATTATACTTTTTAAAACTATTAAAAATGCTTTTTTTTTCTTTTTAAATTTGAAGACGATTAAATTTTAATTAATTAATAAGCGGTTTGTATTCATGATTTATTTCGAACTCAAGTTTCAACGGATTCCAGATTTTAGTTCCCCTGAATTTAAAATCGGGGTTTTGATAATTCGGTTTGCGTGTGTATTTAACTGTGGCTTTAAACACAATTGCGTAGAAGGGGGGGGGGGGAGGAGGATTTAATATTTTAATATGTACTTGTGGAATCATTTTGCTGAATTTTTTTTAAAAAAAATTAAATATTTCTCGGGGAGCTTGTAACCCCACCCCCCACCCCCTAACCCTGATTGCCTGTGCTTTTACTCAGCCGAAGTATTTCATTTAAGCTTTTATCTGAGAAATAAAAATTTCTCTTAGCTATTAAGTTACTTACTTGTTAAAAACTTGCTAAATACTTGTTTACAAATTTTTCTAATCATAATTTTGAATAATTTTTTTTAAAATTCTTTATATCTTTTAGTCACTAAATCTTCTAATTAAGTTATAATTATTTACTATTTGAGATTAAAAAATAAATAGAAAAAAATTGTAATTGAAATTGGGATAAAAAAAGGTATTTTATATTTTAAAAGAGTTTCTTGTTTATTAAATATGTAGAATAGAAGAGAATATTATATTTTTAAATATCTTCAAGTGATCGAATGTTAAGTAGTCCGGAACAAAGGAAGCGCGCCTCTGTCCCGGATAGATTGGAGATCCTCGGTTCAATTCCTTGGAACCATAATAATATCTCTTGAGAAAAGTAAAGAAAACTCACTGGTAAATAATAGATATACCACGGCTACGTCCTAGTCTGAAAGCTTAGGCATATAATGAATAATTATATTTAATTCTAAGAATAAGATTCGAAACTATTCAATTAATCTTTATTTTTTAGGAATTTTAAAGCCCTTATTGAAATAAATATATTTTCTTGCTAGATTATTTTTTTCTAGAATTAGTTGTGTTTTTTATTTCAATTTTTTCTAAATTTATGTCTCTTTGTGAAATATTATTATTGATTCACTCAAGATAAGAAATTTCGAGACGAAAAACGTAAAAGAGATACAAATTCCAGAGACTAGACAAGAAAGGCCTACGAGATGCACTTTTCCTTATGGAGATTTTTTTGAGGAATCTATTTTGTAGCAATGATGATTTATTTAAAGTAATATAATAGAATGGAGTAAAAAGAAAAAGATTCTGACTAATTATAAAACAATAATTTTTTAAAATATTTACATAAGAATGGAAAGAAGCCAAAGCTGCTGTGAAATGGAACTCCTTTCCCCCGTCGAAAAGATGAAAGGGGAGACTTTTTCATCAAAACGTCCCAAGAAGGGAAGCTGCATGGAGAGTAATTAAAGTTTTATATTACGCCCAAAGCACAAGTGAAATAATTTTACATAACGATTTTTTCTTCTTTCAATATAAATCAATAAGTTCGTCAAGCGATGGAATTCGTCAGGAAGACTTCAAATTAATTTAATTTTAAAGAAAGACACAGGCGGAAAATTTTATACGCCTATATGAAGAATAACTAACCAAATACTTTTGAAAATATTTGCTTAATCTTTTTAATTTATTTATTTGAAAAATTCTAAGTATATCTTAAAAGTAGAGAAACAAATGAAAAATGATCTCAAATATAGAAAAAGTAAAAAAAAACGTTGGAAGCTTGATATTGCAACCCATATTGCATGCAACAAAAAGGTTTTGAATAAATCGACCAAATGGTACTAGTACTTCATGATACTTTTTTAGTATTTTACAATTTTCTCAAAAACTGTTCTAACAATTTCAATTAAAATTTAAATAGTTACCTGTAACTGTTCAATTGGGAAATAAAAAAAACTCGTTTACTGAAATGAACCAGTATAAGGGCCTTCAACTCTAATGGTAGGTGACCTTTTGTACTCACACACACTAAAAGCTTGCCTGAGCTAGCATTCAACCCTCTCATCTTTTGTTCGAGATTTATGACTTAACTTTTAAGAACAACAGGAAAAAAAGGATTTATATAAAATATATTTTATTAAGAAATACCAATTTTTGATCATTCTGAATATATTATTTTTTTCTTTTTTTTGAAAAAGAAAATACAATTTCAAAATTTGAATGAAACCTCTAGTCCAATTTTTAAATGTTCATATAAGATTAACGAAAACAGTCAAAAAAGCAAAATGGCGTTGTCGTTTGGTTTTTTTTTTTGTGTTGATTAGCTAGTGCAGCTTACTTACTTTTATATATTGGATGGATGGAATTAACGACGATATACAAAACAATCGTTATACTATTGAGGATGATTGCATTTCAGTGATATCGAAATTTTTACATTAAAACGAAGTATTATGCAAAATATTCTTTCTGGCTGCAAGTCCTAACTAATAATAATTTCTTAACGGCTATCAAAAGCTTCTGTCACCTCGGTATCTAGCCTATATATCTCTTTAGCTTCGAAAGTTTTTTCGTTTTGAGATATTTTGTTTACACACACACCACCGAAAGAGAGAGGGGGGACTATTTTGAGAAACTAATTTTTTCAACCCGGGAGACCTCAAAAAGTTTCTGCATTGATTTTTTTTGCAATACTTTCGTTATATTATATATTACATACGAGTATATAACTTTAGGTAGGAAAAAGTGAAAAATTACATTTTTTATTGTAGAACAGAATTATCTGTTCAACTGATAGACAAGTCTCGTTGACGTATATTAGACAGTTTTATTACGTTAAGAGGCAATATTAATATCTGAGAAATGTTTTAGTGTGTGTGAGGAGAATGGTCATCTAAAAAAGGGTTGAAGGCTCTGCTTATACGATTCTTTCCAGTGAGCGAGTCTTGCCTATCTCCCAGTTGAATAGATAATAAAAAAATTTCTTTATTTTCTATTGGCTATTTCTTATAGAAAAACCCTAATAAACCCCTAAGGGAGGGGAGGGGATGAAATATATGAAACTTTACCATGGGATACGGAAATTAGAGTTGCTTGCTATAGGCCACCCAAATGACCAAGTCACTAATGGATTTATGGATTAATTGAGCCAGAGCTGCTCCTGAGCTGATCACCCAAGCACAGTTGTTGAATCTCCCTAGATATTAACTGAGCATGTGGTCATTTCTAGAGGACCAGGAGTAATTAACTCATAAATTCTTTAGTGAGTTGGTCATTTGAGTTGCCTATCTTACAGCAAGCAAAAAGAATTTCTGCTTTCTATGATATATGGTCATGAATTATAGTAATAAATATTGTTACTTACCCAACTACATGTGTATATTCATATATTAGAAATATTAGGAAGTCTTGTTTTAATCTTTCATCTTACTATTAACGTCTCAGTCGGGAATTCAAACCCACAATTTAAAACAAAAATAATCAAAGTTGTTCCCTCCATGAAAGTTCTCCATTGGTGATGTTTTTGGCAATTGGTGTCTTGATTTTGCTAGAAATTGCTTAAGGGTTTAAAAATAAAAAAATTGTCTTATCAATGAAATATACAAAGCAATGAACAAATAGTTATTTTATCCAGCTTAATAGTATATACAAAATTTTATTTTTTTTACTTTTATTAAGAACTCTTTTTCTAATTAATTCATTCTCTATTTATGCCTCCCCTCTAGTGATACATATCAACACTCAAGTTGAATATTGACTCAATAAATAAAAAAAAAATACAAGATTGCAAAGTCAATAATGTCATTGGAAACAACAAAATATTAAATGTTTATTTATTCCATATAAACATATCACTATAGCTGTATATTTATTTTTGTTATAGATTCTATTGGTCTCGTTTAATTAAGCCGATATCTTTCTTGTCAAATTGTTTTGTCGGCACGAAATTTAATTGGCATTCGTTTATTTTTTTGGTAAACAAATAAAATTTCACGAACGCAGATAACATAACGCAAAGCAGAGAGATTTCTGAAGGAGTATGAACAATTATTTTTATTTTATTAAGACCAATTTAAGAATTAATGAATAAAGTAGATAACTAGCAGAACAAAATACAAGTATTGAGCTGATATATTTATTTAATCATTTTAGTGAGGCTTAGAATGTTTGAATACGCTTTTGTTTATTAGAATTCGAGACTTAAGGGGAGGTAAAAAATGCAATAATATTGTGTATATATTGGTATAGAGAATAAAGTCCTTTGTCAAAGCCTACTCTAATTTCATATTTCTTCACAGAGGGGGAATTAAAATTTTGCTCCTCCCTCCCCTTCCACCACAAAATATTATTTTGATCCCAACAACAAAACACATTTTATCTAGATATTTTTATTTGAATATAAAAAAATCTCGACACCAGTTTTTTTTTTACGTTGGCATATATAGGTAAGAGGAAGTAAAAAAGAAGAAAATTTCATAATTTAAAACATAATTAAGAATCATTAAAAGGAAATAAATTTACAAATAAAATTCTTTAATCTGGATTTTAAATTTTCAAAATTTTTAATCAGATTTATTTTTTGAGTGATTTTGGCCCCTTGTGGGCCCCTATGGGCCACCTCGCGTTAATATGAAGCGATGAAAAAAGTCGTCGATTTGCGTTAACATTTTGGAGAGATTTTATTATAATTAATTTCACAATTAGAATATAATATTTCTGTTCCTTCTCCTATCAAATACTACCTCTATGCAGAATTTGGTAGAATTTAAATGGGAATGTGAATTTGGATTATATAATGAAAATATTTACAAACATATACATAGATATACATGGAAATTTTTCATTTTTATATATAAAAAGATATTTAAAGTGACGAGAGAGGTTCAATTTGAATACATCAATCTTTATGATATAAAGATAAAGAAGACAGAATGAGGAACCCAAATGTCGTTTCCTTAACGCAGTAAAGTTTAGCACACACTCATATACCATTTGCAAAAAAAATGGTCACACAAATAAAAAAAACAATGAATAGGGGAGTTTGCAAAAAAAAATTTAATTGATGAAGCAACGTTTTTTCTTAACCAAACACTTTGTCCATTTTTCCTGATTCAAGCAGAGATGTTAAAATTTTTAATGGAACAGACAAGGTTAAAAATGTTAATAAAACAATAATTTTTTTAAACACTCTTCTCAATTTTATTTCCAATTGCAATAGATCACATATATTAGAAATAATTAAATTTTTTTAGTTGAACTTGTGAACTGATTATGGATAACTAGAAAGAGATTCCAGCAGTTTGTCTCTTTACGCGCATTGAAATTTGAGTATTTTATTGATTTTAATTTAAAAGTATAAAAAGCGTAACTAACAAGTATATAAGACATTTGCAGAAGGGAAAAATGTCAAATACAATAAAATTTAGTTATTTTATTTTTAATCTTTATTTAGCCAAGTGGACAAAATTTCTCAATTTTAAGTCTTTAAGAGAGAAATCTCTCAGCTAATTCCCCCCCCCCCCCCTTTCCCACCTTCTTTATTTCGACCCTGATCTCATGTCATATACATATTTTATACTCAATAAAAAGAAATGAACAATTTATCAAAAATTTGGAGAAAAGAAACCAGCCACATCATTTCCATTTGCAGATATTTCGATTAACGTGAATCTGAACTGCACTGGAGGGCACACTTACTAACCTTACTTAACACATATGAACTTCGTTGAAATTCTTAAGTTATATATATTTTGTTTTTGAAGATATTTATTACTTGTCATACAAGCTAAAAACTGGGATATCTAGAAGACCTATATATATATATATATATATACATGTATATATACGAGTATATTTAAATATATAAAAATATCATTGATGATAATAGAATATTCTTTGTCAAGACTTTTCTAGGATGTTTATAGCTAATGCCTGCCAAGAATTTTTTAATATTTTCTATTAATAAAAATAAATGATTATTTACTTCTAGTAATTTCAAGAACACTGTTTTATCTCCTAAAAGTATTTGTTTAAGATAACTTACGTGACATTCACTAGGAGGAAATAAAAAGGGTCATTTTCCTAGAAATCTCTCCTGATTAAGGACATTTGTATTTCTATATACATATGAAACTACTCTTTATTATGAAAGCAATCAGATAATCATTTTTAAATTATTTTCAGATCAGAAAATAAACAAAATAAATAACAGTGGCATTCAGTTAGAGGCTTACCTTTTGTGAGAACCTGGATGACAATAATGAGTTACTCGAGATAAGGCTGGCATGTCTTCCTCTCACTTTAAGTCCCTAACAGTGACAGGCGTGTTTTTTGCTCTCAGTCGCATCTCTCTTTAAAATTAAAAGTGCCAACCCTCCATAGAGATGAGGTTAAAATACAAGAAGAAATAAGTACTGGCATATTACGAAACAATTCACATATCTGGATTACTGGGAGAATGTTAGAAACTTCGACCAGGTTTTTTAATTCAAAGTCCCGAAGATCAACGCAAACAGAAGTATGTTTTATATTTCTTTCAACCTGATATAATTTTATTAACCTGGATGTCATTCTAAATTGAATCCCCCCTTTCAGCCAGAGTTTTGCCCACTTTACCATTAAGTCAACACTCCCGGCAAAAATATACAATTAGCTTTTCCTAATTACTTTTAAGGTAATCTTAACAGTAATCATCATCGAATTTTATTATGGATGGAGATTAATTGCCTAATTAAGTGTTTACGTTTTACGTTGCTAAGTGTGCTCTTGCTGGAAATTAAAATAAGCTCCTTGCTGAGACCCTTTTTCCTAGTGACCTTTTTGATGTTTATTAAGATGATTGAATTTTGCAGAACCAACCATGACATGACCATTTCTTGTCGAAGTGATTATTTAAATAAACTTTATTAATTCTCCAATTTAATATTTAAAATTTAAAATTTAAATTATTTTAATATAATAAATTTTGTATAAAATTTATTTACTTTTAGATTTTCTCATATTTTTTATATACATTTATTTAATTTATTTATGAGAGGGATTTTAAGAAAATGCTTAATTTCTCCACATCTCAGTGAGAGCTGCTTATATCTAAATCCTCTTCATTCCTTGTGATTTTTCATAAATCGAGTTGGGCATAAATAGTTATATATTAGGCCGAAAGTCTTAGTTCCTCTAGGATTATTAAAATAATTGTTTTATGAATTTTAATCAAAATTTTATGAAATTTTGAGAAAATCGAAAAAAGTACATCAGTAATATACTAGTATTCTTTGGTCGATTATATTGAAAACCTTTGAAACGTAAGCAAAGTATCTAGCTTAAATGCAAATTGCAGCCTCGAACGTTTTTTCGTTTTTGAGAAATCTTGTTCACACTCAGACACATAGACAGACAATTTAACGAGACCCATTTTTTAGATTCAGGGGACCATAAAACGTGTATTTCCATTGAAATCTCGACATCGATTTTTTCTACGATCGCAATACTTTTTAACTATATATTTCAGGTAAGAGAAACTAACAATTAAGTTGGCTTGATATTTGTGATATTAGAAGTGGGACATAAAGAGAGACAGCCAATCGAAATGATTGTGAATATATTAAATGGTTACTCAATTGTTCGTATATAATTTTGACATTAGTTGCTGTTCTGGTTGAATTAACCTTCTCAATGCCTCAAACAATATGAAGAAATTTGATGGCTGTCAAAATGAGTTTGCCGTTTTTCTGTCAGTGACAAGTCTCTCTCTCTCTCTCTCCCTCCCTCCCTCTTTCTATTTTGACCTATGGGCAGCTAAATTTCTTTGTCTAACTCTTACTTAAATTTTATTGGCATATGTATATTTATTAAATAATGAATAATAGCACAGGAGAATGCCACACAATTCCACTAGGATAATATTAAATATATTATATAGCGTGAGGTATAAAATAAAATATCCCCTCCTCTCTTTTAAAATTGATTAATCCTGAATAATATTAACGACCTTGAGCCTCTAGCCTCAGAGTGTATTTAGATAAATGGTTATTTTTATGTAGGATATTTTAAGTTATTTTCTGCCATTGGACATGATGATATGATCCTTTCGAGGTGTGGGTGCCTCAGCGCCCTAGGGGCGGGGAGGCACGAACCACCACTTTCTTCTCCACCTCTGTGAGCCTCTGATTATGGTGGGTCATTCACGGAAAAACATCTAAAAAACCCTTCTATTTTTTATTTCGATCAAATTTTATTAACAGGGAGAGCTTACAGCACCTATCCAAAACCTGATTTTTCTCCCGCCCCTATTCGCTTTTAAAATTTAAAAAAAACAATTTTTTGAAATCAAAAAAATATTAAGTGAGATTAATGAACAAATTTAGTCCATTGATTAATGAATCTTTTTTAATTTGAATTTAATTAATTAGATATCTATTTATCCTGATCCGAGTCCACTCAATCGAACCCAGGCGTCTCCAAAATGTGGCCCGAGAGTTAAATCAATTCAGCGATTATAGAATTATATAAATAATTTATTTAATTGAGAATTTATAAATAAATAAATGATTATAATCTACTCATTATTTGACATGTATTTTTAATATGTTATTTCAATGATGTGATAATTGTGTTATTTAGCGATTTGATATTTTGCACAGATTTAAATTATTTGATACAATTTTGTTTTTTTTTATACATTCAATTTTTTTTTATTTTCCGTATAAAATATATCTCATATAAAATATATTTGACCTCTGAAATAAGTACTGCCTTCTGAGGTTTGTTGAAACACTCAATGTCACCCTAGCGGTGAAAAATTTGGAGACGCCTGAACTTAACCTTTGCCAAGTTTGTACTAAATGTCTCCGGGTGACTTAGGCAAAAACCTCTGGTCTTAGTCATTTTGGGCGTGCCACCTCTGTGGGCTCACTATATATCTCTAATTAATTTGTGCCGAATATTTTTGCAATTTCCTGTTTACGAAAAAATATTTGTATACCATTCAGACATCATAAATGTAGAGTTATAATAATTATATCCAAATGATATGATATATTTTCGAGAAGTGTTGTTACCTCTTTTCATTTTTCGAAAGTCAATCACTAATATAGAGGACTGTATGTTTCTTCTCACTAATTTTGAAACTCTATCTTCTTGTTCATTATTTGTCAAAAATTACTCAAGAAATATTTACAGAAGATTGTTTTACCTCTGTCTCTTAGAACAGAGATATAGTTCTGACTTTGGTCACGTTTTAAGGGTCACTGGTTCGCTTCTCGTCATAAACGATAAAATTTGTCTAAATCAATTAATTTAAATAAATTTGGACTGGTCACAGGTATCGTTTATAATATATAATTAATTATTAAAAAGTCATATATAGACAAATGGTATGATGTAAAATAATAAAATAAATATTGTCTTTGTTTCTCATATATATACGAATATATATATATATATATATATATGTGGAATAATGCTTTCCCGGGTTAGCCCGCGTTGATTGTTGAGATTAACTCGACGTTTCGGCTCTCCTTTTGGAGCCATTTTCAAGAGT
>JAAAKE020156592.1:0-12320 GCA_010014785.2 Anisolabis maritima
AAAACATTTGATACATGAAAGCTTATATACACTTGTCTATAAATTGCATTATACTTTTTGTGAGAATTATTTAGTCATCTAGCGACGGCGTGACTCACTAGGTTCGGCACCACAGACTTTTATATTTTATAATTGTATTTTTTAATATCATATATTTTTTGATGATTGTACTGGAAATATTAAGAGCTGAAAAAAGTCCTAAAATTTAAAATTATAAATAGAATGAGCAATTTTATTTGAATAGTTATCTTTGGTTTCTAATTTCTTGGAAATAATTTTTAGGCGGCGGGGAGGGGTGAAGATTGCCCTCAAAACTCCCCCTTCCCCTCCCAAAAGGACATGTCTGTATAGCTGCTATGCCTGCCATGCTAGAAATAATTTTTTTGTTTTCTAGTATCATTTTATGAACTGGGAGTCTACATTATACCTATAGAATATGAAATCAGAGGCGTACCTAAGGCTTGCCTCTTCCTCCAAAAATAATTAATAATGGAGTTTGGATATCGTCACCTATATGTAACAATCTCATAAAGCCCACTGATCCTTGAGGTTATAAGATAATTTAAACCTCATATGATCTCTTTTTCAAAATCCAAGGGTTGATATTAGGTTCCTGTCTCGAGCGAAAAATGTATTTAAAATATTTGTTTCCTCAGGAGCAAAAAAAAGAATTAACTGCACAGCAACATCTCATCGTTTTCTAAAATAATTGACTACTAATGAATTTGAATAAATATGGATGGATAATGGGTATTGTCAAAATATTAAATAAAATTGATCATATATATATATATGTCTATATCTCCTTCAATCAAGGTGTCTTGGAAATGATAATGTTGGCAGAATCAACCTAATAATAAATAAATAAGTACAATCTCCTTTTTTTTTAACTTCCATTCATCCTTCACTACTAAGAATTTAAATAAAATTTCTAGATTTTTATTAAAAGTATTCTCTCTCCCTTTCTTTCATCATTGGTTAAAATTAAAAATGAAAACATTCTATGAGCAAATCTAATTTAATACAACTAATTATTATATATTAATATAATTTTTTTAAATAGATTTCTCATAAATAAAGCAATAAGGAAAAAAAACTTGGATTCCTCATTCCTATTAATTTACAAAAAAAAAAATATTTATATTTTTCTACATGATAATAAAGATAGATATAATCCCCCCTTTCATTTTCAATTCATCTAACTAAACCCGACAATGAATAAAAAAAATACAAGATTACGCAATCATAAAAATCGTTCTGCCGTGAAAATAGAAACAACGCAACGGCGTTTTTTTTTTTTGCTCACGTAAAATAATGTTGTTTTATGAGTTTGTTGTGTTTTATCGTGTGAACATTGCCGGGTTGAGGCATACATTAAAGACCCCAGAAGGCCGGAGTAGAAGGGGTGGGATGCCCCCCCTCTCTGTAGCTGTCCCGTTTTTGCAATGTCCGCCAATGTATGGTTAAACGATTTCAACTCATCCTATCAGAATGCCATAGATCAACAGAAAACGACTTGGGATCAACACACGGGCCGCTTGTATGTGATTGATGAATTAATGAATTTGGATTTGGATGATCAACATGAGTCGACGATTATCGTCAACTGAAATGGACCTGACCTAAACCTTGAGCTAACATCAGGGCCAATTTATCATAACACTACCAATTAAGGATTAGGGCGAAATATTTGATTGTTAGGTTTAAATAAATAAATCATTGTTGAGGGTTTGTTATTCTCCTACTAGGGGAACGAAATAAAAAAAAAAACACCAAGAAAATCATATGAGATCTTTTAATAATAATAAATGTCAGAAAAATCAGATAATTAAATACTAATAAATAAAAATAAACTTTCAGCTCAGAAGGTAACTCTCTCCCTCACTGATTTTAGCTGGTAGTATAGTATTAGTAATATAAATAAATAAAATATGAGATATGTTGCTTATGACATGAATGTGTGAGGAAAAATTAAATAAAAAATAATTTAATTTTTTTTTAACTTCCGCCGTTACGAACACTAATCGTGCTCTTCTTCATGACAATTAAATGTCATTAATACAGCCTTTGTTTATTTTTTTATATATTCTTCTCTGTCCTACAAATTAAATTGAAATACTTTAATTATAAAAAATTATTACGTATTACCTATCATAACCTTTTAATGTTTTTATCACATTTAATGGCTCACTGAGTCACTTAATGGCCGAGAGACACTTGAATCTTCGTCATTTTATGCCACTGCAAGCTATAAATCCAATCATTCAAATTTATAAAAAAAATTTTAAATAAAACTCCATTTTAATTTATTACTACGAATATTAATTATTATATTGTATGAGTATGTATGATATAAATTACTTTCAGGGGTTCACATCTGGTGAGTAGATGGCAACACGAGTTTTCCGAAGTAAGACTGAAATTTTATCCTTTCACTGTCTTTGTTTCTCTCTACTTGTGTGCCGGCTTGTGCTTATCTGACTCATCTATAATTTTTTTATGCCTATCCCTAATTAAAAAAAAAGTCAAAGAAGACGAGAAAATTTAATATAAATTCTCTAAATCACATATCTCTAATCCTTGTAAATAGAATATTTTCTTCTTTTTTTTGCATACTTTCTCAAAATCTCTCCACTTATTAATTTAACTGTATTTCTTCCAAAAATATTGCATCCTCTAATAACCAGCTAACACGACTAGCTTACAAAAATTCGCTTTGAGGATATTATTTTTATATTATAATTTAGTATTTATATTTAGCTAAAATTGTATATTTTAACCTATTTATGTCATTTCATATCTGAAGGTGAAGAAAAAAGAAGAGCAGCTATTATTATTTCTTTTTATTATGGCTGACGTTTGGGTCTCTTTAGTGCTTTCATTATAAATATATCGCGATAATGTCAATTATATATATCTATATACATCGTCTAGATAATCTGTAATGTACATAATCTATTTAGTATTTATTTAATTAACCAACAAGTTTATTTAAAATTGAAGACAGTATTATTTATTATCTAGAGTGTGTGAGATGAGGAAGGGTAAGCATGCAAGCACATGGCACAGCGTATCGCGCCCAGCAAATAAATAATTTTCCATCCCCTTCGTCCTGGGCTTTAATGTCCAACGAACGATTGTAATTTTTCGTATGAATGCCTTGGAACCCGAGTCTCGTTAATCTGTGTTTGTGTTGTGTTGTTGCAGTTCCGCCATCAATTCGGATGTCACCCGCAAATGGACAGCTCAAAGCCCGAAAAGGAGGAACTGTCACCCTGGAGTGCAAAGGGTCTGGGAATCCAGTGCCCACAATCCATTGGGCCCGTAAGGTCAGTGCTCAACGCCAACAACTTACTTATTTCTTACAAATTTGGGATCTTCTTATATATCATTTGTCCACTAAGTATTTTCACATATATTTTCTTTTATTTTCAATTTTTAAAACTAGTCCAAGTTAATAGAGCAGAAGTTTCTTTTTTTAAAGAGCTCATTTAAAAAAAAAAAAAAAAAATGAAGGTGTGTTAAATTAATTCTTATGTCAAAGAAAAATTTTACCAGTATAATCCTCTTTTTTTTTAATATCTTTTCCAAACGTCATGCAAATTTTATGACACCACTCAACAGTGAACGAAGTTAAAACTCACAAAGTAAACATTCAGGAATTACATTTTGTTAAACAGACATTTTTAAGGGTTCAAACACTTTAAAAAAGAAAATTAAATAATAAAGTAATCCTTTCAATTACGCAAGTAATTGGTTTAACGAAAATAAATCGGAGCTAGAAAAATTTGGTTGTTATTCTTACAATGTAGACCAATTTATATAATCCAAGACAAAAAAAATCGTTTGACTAGGCGCCTTTATTTTTAGACCTACGTTTTCGGGCAAAAATAAAATCTAAATAAAGTGTGATAAAAAAAATAATTTAAATGCACTCCCTCTCGTTTTATCAGATTTTTGATTTTCATGTTGAATTTTTATAATTTTATGTATAGAAGAAGCATAGGTGTTTTTGAGATTGACACAAATTTGCATCCTGAGAAGGAAAAATATCGTAATTGTTTATTTTTAAATTTAATTCTAAATCCTCTTTTTTGGGGGATGGACGTAATCAGAGATATTATTTGATGTGGCAGGAGGGACATCTCTAAGATTTTGAAAAAATAAATAAAGTTTTTTTAATTAATGAAAAAATTTAATTAATTTATAGTCTAAATTATAGAGTTACATTTTGATGTTTTAGACTCATTCTAGTCGGTATAGCAGTTGTTTAATACATTCCATATAAGAAATTTGTTATAAATATTTTGACTTTTAGTAATTCTTAACCGGTAGGACACTATTTTACCATTAAAAATATATTCGGTATATATTTATTATGTAAATATATATGAATTTAAACATAGATGAAATAATATTTTCAGAAAATACATCGAAACTATTCTAGAATATTTAGAGGGTAACTTTAAGAAACACTGTTCTATTGAATTTCTTATAAAGTAATTTTAATTGTTAAATATAGATAAATTTAAAAATTTAAAGGAAAGACAAATTAGTTTACTTTATATTTTGTTATCCCCCTCCCCCTCAATTTAAAACTAAATTGACTTTTCTGGGGTAATCCTAAACTACTTCAAAATATTACTTGGTCTTTAGCATTCTACAATAATATTCTTCCTCCACTTTCTCCTTTAATCGGCTCAAGAATTTGAGACTGTCATTTAGAGAAAAAATCCTCTCATTAAACGAGTCCCTTTAACAAAGGGTGTCTTTAAAACAGAGCATATGCAGTACCTATTCACAATCGCATTATATTACCTTTTCAATTTAACTGAAATAAAACCATAATCAACAAGGATATCTCTTAAAAGGACTTTTGTTTGAAACCAAATTTTGATTACCATAGAATAACAATGGGAAGAAGTTGAATTAACTAAAAAGCTTTTTTGAATTATACACGATTATTAGGTTTCAATTTGAACGAACTATCACTTTATTTCTTTTTGAAAATTTAATTTTAGGTTGAAAAATTGGTTTATCCAGAGTAAAAAAAAAATATGGTGTGACTGTCGCACATCACACAACTTTCTCTTACTTTGGGTAAGGAAAATTGTGTGATGAGCTATCCAGCCAGATTTTTTGCGATGGGCCTTCTTGGTACCCGAAACGATACACTTGTATTTTAATTACGATACATCGAACCCACACCTCTTGACTTGTCAGAATATTTAATCTCTCAGCCACGGGGGGGAGTATTTTATTATTGAACATAGGAATTAACCGTTGCCATGGCAACTATCTTTTCTATGGGCCATTTAAAATCCAAGCCCTATACTATTTTTAGGTGAAAAATGAATAATATATCTTAAAGACCATTTTATTTATTATATGTACAGCCAATTTAATCAATATTGTTAGAGTAGTTTAAGAGAAAATGGAAAAAACTAAAAGAAAAAGAAAAAAGAGTACATCAGTAAAGTGGGGCCCTCGCAATTTTGGGGGAGATAATGATTAATGTATTTCAAAGATCAACTGATTGATTTAATCTGATTAATCAAAATCATTAGAGCGATTTTTGAGAAAATCGAAAAAACTAAAAAAATGTAAAAAAAAAAAAAATACTCTGGCCGATTTTATTTAAAAGCTTCAAGGTTCAAGTCAGGAGAGTACTTACCTTTTGCAGCCTTGTACTTTTTTTCGTTTTTGAGATATCTTGTTCATAGAAATACAGACAAACAGACCATTTTGCGAATTTTTTTAGACTTATGAAACCTCAAAATGTGTATTTCCGTTAAAATCTCGACATCGATTTTTTTTTTTTTGCAATCGCAAAACTTTCTATATATTTCATATATATATATATATAGGTAAGAGTAAAAAAACTAAGCCCATTTTTTAGAAATATCGACATTCTGTATTTAATACTAACTGTAAATTTTTTATCAGGAAATCAATTCAAGAATCCAAGGCCCAAATCATTTATTACCTCTATCGACATTTTGGGGGGCTAAATGCCACCCAAGCAATCGCTGTGTTGTAAATAATTTGTTGTTGAGTAATAATGAGGTGGATAAATAAATTTAACTCTAAGAGGTATAAATAAATAAGGACGAAGCTCGATGCCAAAAAAAGACTTAAAAAAAAATAATAATATATTTAATTAATCAATTTAATTAGTCAAATATTTAGGTCTTGTATTTATTAGGATCAAATGGGTATCCTCATTTATTGTGTCTCCTTTAACGTTTTCCTAATAAAAAAAAAAAAAAAAAACTCCAATTACAGGCCTATAGACAGCCCCTCAACTTCCCATTTATTAACTTAAAATAATCTCTGAGTAAACTTATTAATTCGATTCCCCAATGGGGCCTGTGAAGAATAATTCATATAGAAGGGCATGTTCACCCAAAAAAATCTTTATATACTTTCTGATCTTGGAGACGCTTATCCCATCATCAGTCCATGGATCAAATTAATTCCCATTAAGTTAGTCATAGACATAAATAGAATCTGTTTATCATTACGATTATAATGAATAATTTATACCAGCAGTACTTAATCTTTTCAATTTTTTTTTATCCTGGACCTCAAATTTGGATATAAAGTTCTAAGTCCTAAAAGATATCAAATATTTGTTTTAAATTGTCAACTAAATGGCTTCGCGGTCCCCTTCATTTTAAAAACCGCAGATTGCTTGATAATATAGATTTTGAAATACGCGTAGTTTTAAGTTAAAAAAGGTTACCTGCTAATTCTTGAAGCATCTTCGGCCGTATTTTTTCTCTAAATCAGACGCACATCTTTTCTTGTTAAATGATTCGGGGTAAGAATGGGAAATGCAAAGAGGATTTATATCAGCCTTTGCTAATGGAGAAAAAGACTTAGAGAAAGTACCCCGTCTTAGCTCGGGAAGATCGAACCTGCGTGTTTTGAACTTCTCTTAACTAATCTAAAAATATTGTAATAATCATTTTAGCATAAATAGCTAAGTAGAGTGGATACACAAATTGTTCTTTATTTATTTGTTTCTTTTTTTGGATTGATAAATGATCCTTTTCTAGTAGCCTTCTTTTCTTTTCATTATAAAGCTCGACGCCAAATTTAAATTATAATAAATTGAATTCGCCATCACTTACTTCTAATTTATATTTATTTATCACGGAACTTATGTTTTTAAAGATAGTAGGCTATAGATTTAAAAAGCCAAAACATGTTTGATACAAAGTGCGCTTTTTCAATCTCTTGAGATGTCATCATAATAGCCTGAGCCTAAGTTTAAAAATTTGTTTTTACTTAAAAAAAAATTCGGATTTTTTATTTATATTTTGCCTCGTAACTCCCCAATTCTTTTTTTTTTTTCAATGAAATAAATTTTAAAGAGAAAATTTGAATGAAATTCCTTAAACATATTGAGAGAATGTGATGCTAACTAATAGAGTTAAGTCTCGATTACAATTTTTATATTTTTATTAATATCTGCAGCTTGTCTTAGGAAATTTTCTCTCCTTTCTTTTTTTTTCCAATTTTTGGATTAGAAAGAATCTGAGTCCAAAGTTATACTCAGCCGGAATAAAAAAATGTTATAATTATATATATGCGCCCCTAATATTTTGTTATTTTTTGTAATTTCTTTCAGAATAGAGGAATTAAGAATATTAAATAATGGAAAATACTTTAGATAGAGATAATATCGAACGAATGTTCTAAGATGAGTGATGAGAGAATTTGTTGTTACTGGGAGGCTCTGGCTTTTATAAAATCGTTACTTGATGTTATCCAGAGTTCGACTAACCATGAGAGCCAGGTATCATGTCTCTAGAAAGCTGGCACATGGGACACTTCTTACCTTTTTAATAGATAAAAAAAAGTCGATTTGGATATTAATTTCTGAATTAAAATATTATATTCGAATTATTTCTGCGACACTCCTCTCATGAAATACTATCATCTCTGGGCAAAATTTGGTAGAAAATAATTGAGAATTGCAGATTTGTTTAATGGATATAAGTATATATAATTTATTTACATATATACCCAAATCATTTTCATTTATATATATATATATAGACATAAAGGGAATTAAAAGTAGAAATTTTTTTAAAAAGCAAAATATAAAAATCATATATACTTTTTTCTTTGGCGTTTCTAACTTTCTATCCTATTTTCTCTTAGCCTTGTCATTTGATTTTAATTTTTACAATTCTACTAATTTAATTCATTCCATTTTAACGACACACTAAGAATTGTTCCAAGTCTCACCCCATCAGAAAGATCCCAAAGAATCCAAACAAAAACTTAGAAAATCGATTAAATAGAATGATGGCGTCTCAGGTTAAGCTTTTCTCTTTTTTATATTAAATACAATTTTTTTTTTTATCTCAAAATAATTTTTTTCTCCATTTCGATTATCAAATTGATCGAGATTTAAAAGCCAATTAAGGAGACATTTTTCTTTGTCTTGTGACATTCAAGAAGCAAGAGAATTGGCTCTAATGATTTTCCTCCTCCGATATTTTCTGATAAAATGTCCTCCTCTCGATTTTCTCTTTGAATTTCGTATTCTCTTTCCTTGCTGAAGAGCAGATGATATTGATTTACAAGATAGAGAAATACTCAAAATAGAGAGAATTTTTTTTTTTTGAGTTTTCGTCAATTTCTTTAAATTTTAGTAGATGCAAATTTAAATATAAGAGAATTTCAATTTATATTTCTGACGATTAAAAAAAAAATAAAAATAAAAATACGGACAAATAAGAGATTATTCAAAGTCCAGTTTTTTTTTTTTTTTTTAAATTTTACTTTCAATAAAATGTAATTTCAAATTTGTCATTTACTTAAATGGCTTTGATTTTTATCTACAGAAAAGCAAGGACAGTAATCATACCAAATATGACTTTTGAAGGATGACTACAAATTAAATCTTATAATTTCCTATTTCCGTCATTGTGTGTGTCTTTATATAGAAATTCTACTTAATTTAATTGCATAATCTTTGTTAATTATTATTACTCAATTTTTTACAAAAGATCTATCCAAACGTTTTTTTTTTATTATTATTAATTCAAGAAAAAGATCAGTGACGTCATAGAGTCCTAGATTTCCCCCCCCCTCCCCTTCTCCTCACTTGACGAGAGAGGTGAAGGACAATTTTAGATTTTCCTAATTATAACTTTAATAAATAAAATATATATATATATATATATTTTCTCAAATTCTACGTTACTAAGCGTATTTGTTTACTAGGCGAATATTTTAATAATTTAAGAATACAATTACAATAATGATTTATTTTTTTATTTTTATCAGAATGAATTATTATTTATATTACCTTTAGAGATTTGAAAACTTTTAAATAATTCTCATATAAAAATTTCTTTCTTGGAAACTTTTACAGAATGGTTTCTATTCCACATATTGGAAAAGAGGTTCAAAAAAGGGAGGCCATTTTTTTTCTTTGATAGTGTCGTTGTTTCAATATTTCCTCCGGCTATTAAATCCATTTTGATTTATTTCCATCTCAAAGGAGATTTATTTTCTAACACCTGGTACTTTTTTCACTTCATTATGCCAGAGTCTAGGGCTGAAAATTAATTAATTTATAACATCTGATTCTTTTTTTTTTCACTTTCTACTACAAAAAGTAATTCTCTCAAACTAATTAAAAGGGATTTTATAAAATTACGATCTAATTTTTTTAAGAGTCTAAAAAAATAAATTAGAAAGATTTATCTGGACACCGTGCGATTAAAATTGTAAATCCATATATAAATAAAAGATTCAATTTGATGTTTTTTGTCTTTCTACATATCTGGCCATTTAGCATTAACAATATATTTTATACTACTTGTAGGTCCAGAGCTCACTGCTCCCAAGTTTTCTCTTATTATTTATATTCTGTATTAAATTACTTTTCTGCTCTGATAAAAAAAAACTCAAAATTGAGATCCAGTAAAGCTGTGTTTGTGTCTGTGTGTGTATCTATTTTATAGGATGAACCCCAATCATAGGGGATTGAGGAAAAGTATTTTAGAATCAGATAAATCCCTTCCCAAAAGGAATGCTTTGAGTTGACCCTTGTATGACATTGGAGCCCTGGATCCAACCAGATATGTTTCCTTCCAATGACAATTGAACAAAGAGTAATACACATGTCAAATATTACATTCAAAGGACTTCAAAATTAACCTCAATCATATTCCGAAAATTCCGCTTACGCTATTAAAGAGAGATTTTTGGAAAGCCCCCCTCTGCTGATATAATTGGACATTCACAAGAATTCATTCATGGTTCACTTGGTGGGATTTCAGTGAGATTTAGGATAAGGCAGGACTAATGAGAGGCAAATATTTATATTTTGATAACTCCTTGAATGATGAAATGATTTTATAATGGAACTGCGAAGAGTGCGATTCATTCGAGCTCCTTATTACAAATTCACACAATTTTTTTTTTTAAATGCATTTATCTAATCATAGAATTTATCAGTGGAGGGGCAGCCAAAAGATATTAATAAAGAATTTTTTGTCTCTTTTCGAGTGCCGAGCCCACTCATCTCCAGGACAAATAGGCTGTCATGATGTCAGTCGTATTGACGTGATTAGTGGTAACTTGCGGTGATAAAATGAGAATCCAGTCTCTTCCTTGTCTGATCTTGAAAACTTTGAGGTCCGAAAATGATAGTGAATTTCTTGCATTGAATTTTATTCTTCTGAATTTAACCCATTTAATTTTGTTACATAATTTCATTTATATTTTTTGTGTAGAAATATGTGATAAAATAGAATACAATAACATCTTAATTATTAAATAGGTCTGCAATGATTTCCAATTTTTTCATGTTTGTAAATTTAATCAAATGATATAAGAAAATATCCATACACATAGGATTACAATTTCGAGTAAAATAGCTGTAGAATTTTTTTGTTACTCTATGCCTCAGGTTTCCCTACATGTATTTATTTAATCTCTTCCTTATTTTAAAGCAGCCAATAAATTGTTTTTTTATATTATTCTGACATTTAATATCTCATGTTAAAATTTCATCAGCCTCAAAGGAGTCAAATGGCAAATTTTGCCAGGTGGCTTGTTTGCTCCCCTTTTATCAATTTAGGATATTTTGGTAATTGTCCAATTTTGATATCCGATGACCCTTATTAATTTGAGGTTCGCTTACTTCTCCAACATCCGCCTCTTCGAAATTATTTCACCCTCACTTATCAAAGAGATAATGTCTCTTATCCCTCTAGTTTAGATTTGCATCTATTTTTTCATATATATATATATATTATATACTAATATAACATTATTTCTTTTATTCATTAAACACTGAAATTAAATGTGAAGATGTGGGATGCCAAATAAATACTTTATGAAGGTCAAATAAAAGGCTAAATTTTTGGCATAAATATATTTATTCGTAGGTGATTATTGCCGGATATTTCCAGCTTTTCTTCATCAGCGGACTAAAATAAAATTTTATTAAGACGAGTTTATAAGAAAAAAATGTATTAATTTTTATTTTTAACAATCACACGATTATAAAAATTATTATCACTGTTATACATATAACAAATAAGCATCTACATAACCAGCCCAATTATTGTAAAAAATGGTTTAGTCGGAACAAAGATGAACATAAGTGGACAAAACGAACTTGACAATAGACAAGTCCGAGATAGAAAATTTCTTTTTTCCTTCAATGGCCAAACGAAATGTGGCATTATTAGAGTGAGATAAACATCAACAATAACTATTGTCAATAAAAAATTAATAAAATTTTTTTCTTTTATAAAAAAAACTTAAATTCAATTAAAATTTAATTTTTTGCCTGCTTTTGGAAAAAACTTCCGAAATATCCGGCAATAATCACCTTCGAATATATATATGTTAAATTTTTTAGGAGAGCTCTGTAGAGTAATCGGTAGGGTGTCGCCGTTCTGCACAGGAGCGATTTTTTTATTAAATAAAAATATTTAATGTAAACAAATCCTCAAGTATGCCGTGGATTGGAACATTGAATCCCACCATAATAGAATACTCAGGCAACTCTACGAGAAGAGGGAGTTGCTGTGACACTCTGTCCTCTGGAAGGGACGTAAAGAAGGATTCCCTCTCAATGATGCACTCTTTGCAAGGAGTAGGCTACACGCCGGTGTTGATAGAGTCCCTCCTCAAACTAGAACATCCTCCCTAGCATAGGTTATGTTGGAATAAAGGGACCGGGTGGAATTAGATATAGGAGTGGTTAGCTAGCTAGAAATGAATATAAGAGGAGGAGTTAGTGTTAGAAAATAAAGTAACTTCACGGGGTGCCGATAGAT
>JAAAKE020156603.1:0-12319 GCA_010014785.2 Anisolabis maritima
CTTAAGAGAAAATCACAAAAAATTTAAAAAAGTACGTACGTAGTAAAGTGAGACCGAAACAAACAATTGATAAGGGATAATATTACATTGCTAAGATCATCTAATAAAATTCATATATGAATTTTAATCAAAATCGTTGTCGAGAAAATTTTGAGCAAATAAAAAAAAAAAACTAAAAAAATCTATGAGTAAAGTATACACACAAAGACAGACAGACCGTTTTGCTAATCCAATTTTTTTAGACTCAAAAAGAGACTTCAAAAGGTTTATTTCCGTTGAAATCTCGACTTCGATTTTTTTTTTTTTTTTGCAATGCAATACTTTTCCACTAAATATTTCATATATAGATAAGAGAAAGTAAAAATCAAATTGATCTTAATAAAATCTTTTACTATCAAAATTAGATGAAATGGGAGGAAATATGTGGGAAAATGAAAAGGCAAAAAAGATTGGATTTGGCCTTGCGGATGCTGAGAATAATATCGTGATGCGTAATATATTTTAGGATGCCTTTTTTTTACCGACCCCTGCTCACCGATTTGATTCAAATTTGAATTGTCAAGTTTCATCCTTTTCCGTTGTGTGGTTAAATAACTTGACCACTTAAATGAAAAAAAATAAATGCCCAGGCCTCTCCTTGGCTCTCCCCCTAGAAAGACGTTGCCTGATTCTTAGATATAAGAAGTTATCAATGAACGGAAGTCTCTCTCTCCTGGGAAACGAAAGAAAGAAAAGAATTCCGTTACTGGAAAAATGTTCCACGACTTGGACAAGAATTTAACAAAGCGAGAAATTAAAGAAGAAAAATTGCAAGGCCTCTTTTTTTATTTTTTGTTTGTTTGTTTCATTGTGTTGCAAGTTAGTTAATAATTAAAAATGCGTATTTTAATTTGGCGGATAGGGAAAGAAAAATCATCGATGTTTCGGCCTTCATCAGGACTTTTTTTTTCATCTTTGTTTATATTTAAGGTGACAAATCATACTTCTTTGAAAGAACTCCTTTCCTCCCGATGATATTTTGCGAGTTAACTATTAAATTCAAAAAGTTGACTGAATTAGAATATAATATTAAGTCTTGGAGAGTTGGTGCTGGTGTCTCACGTTTTGCACAATCAACACACTACAAACTTGATTTTGATTTTGGACAGTTTTGTTTTTACCAATCTAATTTTTTATTTTTTATTTGATTTTGATTATAATTGAGTTGGTTTGATTCAAACTTTGATAAACAAATGTTTTATTTTTATTTTTTATTATTACTTCCTACAAATAATAAATAAAATAAATAAAGTTTTTTTTTTTTTATTTCATCATTTTACAACATTTCGTCTACTATTTATACATTTGTCATTCTAGATTTGCGACACCTCAACATAAATCCGCGTGTTGACAAGTGGGAAAAATAGTTCCTCGTTCTACTGCTAGGTGGCGGTGTTGTATCTCTTATAGCAGCGCTCGCTCAACTTTCAGACCTCACGGATCACTAATATAATTTTTTTTTTACTTTCGTAAAATAATGATCAATTGCAATTTATTAATATCAAATATTTAATATAACAAAATCTTTAAAGGTTTAATTATTACAAAATAATTGAATCTTATTTAAGTATTACACATTTTATTCCCGTTTGTTTGAAAGAAGTTTATCAATTTTTGGCTCCAATGCCGTTACTGCACGACGGTGAGCCGAGTTTTAATTTTGTCAGTAGCAATTGTTAAAAATGTAATTTTTGCATTGTAATTTTCAAATGAAAATATATTATAAACTTTCATAAATTTCTTCAGAATTTGTTCGAATATGAATAATTTTGTTTATTTATTAATAAAACAAAAACTGTAAAGTCCAAATTTTTCTGCGGTGGACAACGTTGTCTTATAGAGCTATCAATTCATATATTGTGTACATCTTCTAAACATGAATATATAAAATTTATTGCAGTTAGATATTTTTTTAACTCTCTTTGGCATTTGAAGCCACATAGACTTTTAAATCCTATTACGACATATGTAATCCAGGCATATTTATTTACATCAATTGGTATAAATTTTCGTCGGACTGCCTGGATCCGAACCCACGCCCCTTGGTTTTTAAGGTTATCATTATTGATTATGTCAATATATTTAACCTCTCGGACAAGGAGAATTGCAATTATAGGTCAAAATAATTTTTGAAACAGACTGACAACAGAGCCACCTGTTGACAGAATGAGAAACTCTTTTTCTCACCTGCCGCCATACGATTGGTTGAATTCTCGCAATTCTTAATTTGTAAACCTGATGACAACTACAGAATTTGCAGTCGAAACGTTGTGAATTTTAATTTAAAAAAAAAAAATTTTTTATTTATTATTTTTAGGAATAAAAATATAAAATAAGTTTATATTCCGAAATACTAAGTGAAACATCCCAAAAGAATAAATAATCTTACAATAATGTTCTGGGTTCATGATGGACAATCATTTGTTCAAAGCTAATGCGTGTTTAGTGCAGAATGTTAAATATTATCTTGATTGCAGGGAGGAGGAAAGGGGCGGGCGGCATGGCGAGCGGCCCTCACCCCATGCTCGAATTTCGGGATGCCGCACCCCACGAGCACGAAATCGTCAGGCCCAAGCCACGCCGGTGAGTTTTCTAATCCTTAGTTTTTGTTTCTAGATATAAAATGTGAAAAGATTCTTAACCAATAGGAGAATTAATTAGACACTATCTGCACCGCACACCTTCGGCTGTTCTAAAATTTATATTTAAAAATTTGAATGAAATTAGAGACGTGCTTAGTCACTTCTCCTATATTTCTCTAAAAAAAATGAAAGAGAAGGAGAGTTCGCCTATGTGCTATTGGATAGTGAACTCTCTCAACGTGAAAGGAGACCGGGTTGCGTTTTACGGCTCTTTTTAAGAGAGAATGGAGCCGGGATTTTGTTAATCTTCTTCTCTATCAATAGAAAAGACAAAAATCTGGTGTGACGGTCGCACACCACATTTTTCGTTTGTGTGGATTAATCAATTAATAAAATTATAAAAAAAAATTAAATTGACAATTAAATATCTCAAATGAATTAAAAATATTTATATTTTGTTACCATGCCAACGAATTGTCCTATTTTTTCTATAGGATTTTTAAAATCTTAAATTTCGTGTGGAATTAAAGATGGAAAAATGGATTAATACATCTTAAAGATTATTATATGAACAGCCAATTTAATCAAAATCGTTAAGAGAAAATCATAAAAAATTCAAAAACGTACAAAAGTAAAGTGGGCCCCAAACTATTTTTTCAAAATAAGGGTTAATACATTTCAGAGATTATTAATTTATGAATTTTAATCAAAATCGTTAGAGAGAATTTCAGAAAATTGAAAAAACTAAAAAAGTACTAGTACTCTTTGGTCGACTTTATTCAAGTGCTTTGACATCAAAGTGTGTATTTCAGTTGAAATCTCGCCTAATCATCAGGATATAGTTAAATGAATGTGATACTTATTAGTTCCTCATCTTTTTTATTTACCCGTGTTCTGATGATGATTTGAAGACGCAATAGAAACGTTTACATATTTTTCCAGCAATAAACGATTGGGAGTGGAACCCGGCCTTTTTCTTTTACACAACTTTATTCCAACCTGAAACAACTACATGATTAGTTTTCTTTATCGTGTGCCCCACCTGCACCCTTCTTCAATTTGTCTAGGAGTTTAGATTAATAAAAGGAACCCTTCTTCCGTGTGTGTGTGTGTGGAGAGGGGGTTAGAAATTTACTTCTCAAAAAAATACCAAGATCTCCGCCTGCAATTTTCCTTATAGGCCACTCGCGTTGCTCTGCTGATCTCCTGGTTGTCTACCAATTAGGCTCCTCAATTCCGGCAACGACATTCTTTCTAAATGTTTCTAAGAATACTTGGCTCATTCGTCAAATGACTTCTTTTTTTTTTATCTAGGATATTAGAATTAATCATTTCGGTGAAAATAATTATCAATATAGAAAAAAAATTATATCAGTCTTTTAACTGTTTTTTTATTTTATTTTATTTTTTACTTTTTGTAAAATTCTTCCCTAAAATGGGGGTTCCACAACCCCTAATCTGAATTAATCTAGCTTAAAACCACCCCCCGGATAATTCTCTACACATTGGAAAAAAATTCCATGAAAATCCATCTAACATATCTTATGAGTTTATGCGTTAAAAACAGACAGACAGACTCTCTTTTATAAATATTATAATAATACTTCGCTTCGTCCCTTCTGTCTCCTCTGTGGAAACATTTTTTGCCCTTCATCTCAGCGACCCCAAAAATTAAGGATTCGACACTAATCTTTCAAGGGAAATACACGTTTTGAAGTCCACTCCTCTCTAGTTGAGAATAAGTTGGAAAGAAGGGATCGGGTGGAATTAGATATAGGAGTAGTTAGCTAGATAGAAAGAATATAGAAGGAGGAGTTAGAGTTAGGAAATAAAGAAACTTCTCGGAATGGCTACGGCCAGAGGGCAGCTGGGTTTGAGATGTGTGTAACGAAAGCACTTCTGGTAAATAAACTGGAAAAAAGTTTTCATTTATATGGATCGAAATATAATAAGTAATAGAAAGAATAGATGGGCAGCAAACATATAAATTCATATAAATTATGCACGAAGAATTTTCTTTTTTATGCTAAATGGGAATTCCCTGTACTAAATCAAACCGTGAATATTATAAAGGACAAGTAAAAAAAAAAAAAAAAAAACAAACAAAGAAATTAAAAAAGATCAACTTTCACTCTTTTGATTAATAATAAAATGTGAGAAATCATAATTAAGTTAACGAAAAAGAACAGAAAAGAAAAATATTTAATAGAGGTTCCGTAAGTGATGGAGAACAAGCGGCCTTGGCCTTTATGAGCAGCTAGGGCCAGAGAGGATGAATGATATGCGTCAGCGTCTCTTTCTAACTCATTATGATAAATGGTCTTTAAAGTGGGCCACAACAAGAATTTCCAAAATTTCTTTTTCCAATCTCAAAACAATCACTTTTACAAATTTTTTTTTTTTTTTTTTTTGGTGTGGTTACAAGACCAATTTGAATAAACAAGAATAGTTTGTCTTTTCGACACCTTGAGCCATATTGATTCATGTATATATCTAGGTATAACGATACAGACATGTTTATTTTTACCAATTGGTATCCAATTTCATTTAAATAAATTTTCATCGCCGAACCCACACCACTTGGCTTTTAAGGTCATTTCAATATCTTGAACCTCTCGGTGTCGGGGAAGGAGGGGGGGCTGCTGTATTTGTAATTATTTATAATCAAATGAAATAAGAAAACAAATTGCTAAATTCTGGCAATAATTATAATTTATTCAAGTGAATTATTTAATTCTGAATATTTCGGGGTCCAAATACTAAATACTACATTTATTTAAAGAGTAAAATACATATTATAATAGATATAAAAAAATAGGTAACTAAGTGGCAACACCGCACTTTTGAGCCTCAATGAGATGGGATCCTACGAGTATGCAAATCATGTAATGTTGTTTGGATAAATAAATATCTTCTTTTTTTTTAAAGTCTTTTTTGGCATCTGAAGCCATTTGGACTCCTATTTATACCAATTGGTAGCCAATATATTTTAAATAAATTTTTGTCGTTCAGGACGGGAAGCGAACCAGTGATCTTTGGTGCGTGAAGCAAGACCTCTACCTCTGCACCAAGGGACAGGGTGAAAATAAATATCTTAACATTAAATGAATTTAAAAAATTCAAAGAGACTAAATAAAATTTCAAAGAGTCTTTTCTCTATGATGACGTTTGTTTGACCCAATTGTTTTTTTTGAATAAATCGGCTTCCATTCAATGGATTATTATTAAAATTGATCCAGAGCTGAAGACAAACGTCTTAATTATCATCACAGAGCTTCAAAAGTTTTATTCTTACGGATGCCGAGAAAACTGTAGCGTACGAAAAATATTTGAGGGCCTTTTTTTTACCGTATTCTGCGAAACGATTCGCTTCAAATTTTTATACCTTCTTTAGACGCTTCTATGACTATAAATTTGTCAAGTTTCATCCTTTTCCGATGAGTGGTTCTAGAGATATAAGCCAAAATATTAGATACATAAACACATAAAGGTTTTAGTTTGCATTTATGACCTGAAACGTAAAGATATTTTAAAAAATTGATCATCCCCTACTCTTATCTATATAATAGTGGGGGAAAGAAATAAAGAGAGAGAGAATTTTGTGTCGTGAGTGCAAATGTTGGTCAGGTGAGGTGAGGGCCAAGGCCGTCGACCGTTGACGACCATCGGCCCGCCTGCCTGCCTGCCCTGTTTGACTTTAGTTACTCACAACACAACTCACGTGGGAAATAGCTTCAGGCCTGAAACAGATTATTATAATTTAATTCATCAATTGGCATCTCTCTCTCTCTCCTAGCTAGTGATCTAGCTCTATTTCTCCTTTAAAAGAAATGCATGTGAAAACATTTTCTCGATCAAATTGATATATTCTTTAGTTTTTTTTTTAAAGATTTTTTTTTTTTTATTTTTCAATTGAATTGAAAGAGAAATTTTATATTATAAATGGAAAGAAAGGAAGATGAGAAAGGAGTGAGAAAATCATCTTTCATTGTGAATTATGAAGAATTTCTCAAATATTTAAGATTTATATCTAATGACGTTTTGAAATTCAGAACAGAGAGAAGAAAAGTTTGTTAACGAGTAAAGTACCATACGTAGGCGTAGCCAAACCAAGCGGACCCTCTCCTTTGCTCTCACTCTATCTCTATATTATATCGAAAATTACATTGAAAGCCCTAAAATCAGGCTTTCCTTTATCTTGATAAACTCGAGGATACCATTTCTATCGACCCAAAAAAATAACCAGACCCGAAACAGGGATGCAAATGAGAAGGGATGCAGGCGGTTTGAAGATCAAAACTAAACAATCCCCCTCAATGGCATGTCGACATTTGGAGTACTCAAGATATATGTACTAGGGTTCCCGCATTTTCTTCATGTCAAAAGAGGGCAACAGCAGACACCTGTCAGAAAATATTTATCAAAAATAGTTTTTATTTTTTTGATTTGTCAATAAAAAAGTTTTCCTCTCTCTCGACCTTTTTTTTAATCTCTCTTTTCCAATCACATTAAAATGGCATTTGAGAGGAAAAATCTGGTGTGACGGCCACATAACACACAACTAACAATTTATTGTGGTTTTTCCTTTTGATGTCTAATATGATGATATATATTGTTTCGGCCTCCCCTGAGCATCCATCTTCAGAAACATCATTTCTCTTCTGAATATCTCTCTTTTAAATATATTATTTTTATATCAATAATCTCTTATCAACCAATGAAACGAATGAATCTTGAAATTTATTTTTTATTAACATCATAATCCTTCGCCGACCAACTGCGTAGTACCATTATTAAACTATTAATACTTAAAAATAACTTGAAAAAAAAAAAAAAAAAAAACATTTCTTGCAATAATGGGATGTAAGGTGAAAAATTTGATGTCACTCACCGATGCTGAACAGAGCAGACAGCAGACACTACATGAACAAGAAAAACTCGTATCCGTGTCCCGATACACTTTAATCTGAAAAAAAAAAAATAAAAAAACTGAATTTCACAATATATTTATATACTATATATCGACCAGTATTTATTCCACCTTTTGATCATCATCCTCAAATTTGTGCAGTGGAATATGAGTTTTAACTTAATAATATTTATGACCGAACTAAGAACTCCAGATAAATATGTTATAAAATTCACCTTTAACAAATTGGTCTACAAAGTGGATACTATCTCTGAACATGTAATATGGAAAAGGCTGAGAGCATATTGCATATATCAATGGAATGTCCATTATGTATACCTCAATATCTTGCCCTGGGGTTTGGTCTCTTTCTTGCTGGTTTGGAGTGTAAGCGAAATAAAAATAAATAAATAATTTTATTACATGAATGCCACCTTTAAATTAAGGGCATTCCCTATCAATGAGTGACAGCTGCCACACTTTTTACATATCTCTTCCTCTTGTACATATGTGTAAGATAATTTATTATAATATTATATAATAAAATAAATTTAATTTTTTTTTTAATGTCTTTTTTGGCATCTGAGGCCATTTAGACCCCGTCCTTATTAATTGGTATCCAATATAATATCCATGTATATCTACTAATAGAGAATTGTCCGTCTGTTAGACATGGAAATTTTTCTATATTCTCTTGAACTATTGAAGATGCTATGAAAAATAGAAATCCGCAAAAGCGTTTTTATTATTATTACTAAACTAAATTTTAATGCATAGCTAGGCTTAGCAAATGTTTTTAGCTTTGATCACAACGCTCCCAAGTGGACAATTTTAGAAGCTATTAGTTTTTATTCGGAATTTTCAAATTTCCAAAATGCCACTATTGATATTTGCCATCTAAGGGTTTAAATTTTAAATTTTCGTACACCACACCACTTTAAAAAGGTAAAAATATTCTAAGATTTGTTTTTATGCAGTAAACGCACAGACGAACATTTCAACTTTTATCCGTCACGTGGAATTAAAGAATTTCCGGTTGAGCTGGAGCTTTGAAAATTTTTATTATTATATGTATATTCAAATTTTGTTGGCAACTCACATACTCTCGACTCAGACTAGACACCAGAGAGAGAAAAAAAATCGAGTAGAAAACTTTCCATTGAAAACACAGGGCGAAGGCGAGCTGCGCGACACCGATTAGTTGACATAAAACGAAAATTTTAAGGGATGTTGAATAAAAAGAAGGATGAGATCATAAAATATGGTACCATTAATTTTGAATAAGTTTTGATGTAAAATTTCAATTTGGGAAGGGAGGAATCTAACTAAATAAATAAAATAAACTAAATGTTCTCCTAACAGGACACTCTCCTTAAGATGATGATATATGTCATGACAAAACGGCAGGAGACATTCTGTGTGAATGATCTATGCTGATTCGTCAAAGGAGGCTACTCTTCATAAAAAAACAACCTCCCCAAAGAATGAAGCGTTCCCCTTCTAAGGTCATCCCTCTCCATTTGGTTATTATTCTAATTATTCAAAAATGTTCGTTTATTACAATTACACTTTGAAAGGAAATTTAACAAATGATTTTTTTTTCTTGTTAATTAAAAAGTTTCAATTTTTTTTAATGTTCTAACGAGAGAATTGGAAAGTTTTTTTTTTCTCTCTCTCTCTGGATGTTACCTTGAAGACAATACCTTCTGGTTCACACCTGCTCTCCTCTTTTTTCTTCTCACACTCCCCTCCCTCTCCCCTCTTTCCTTTTCCAAGGGCAATTCTGATTCTGGGCCACAATTAATCCATCATCCCTCTCTTTCAGAGAAAGAAATTCATTCTCCCAATTAAAGATGAAATCTCTTTGGGAAGCTGTGCCTCTTCCTCTCTTCTCTCACACTATCTTTTGATGATAAAGACAAGAAAATCATTCAACTCAATAAAAAGCCAGCTAAATTAAATGACTGAATGAAAAAATGAATTGAAGAGGAAGGGTTCCCAAAACAGATTTAACTTAACGTAAATATGTCTAGCTATGATAAAAGACGGAGCAAAAATGAGAAATGCATTTACATTTATTTCTTCTCGGCTGACGTTTCGCTCCATCCTCAAAGCCGGCAGAATGTCACTTTTGACATCCGTTTTGATACTCAAACGATGACTTTCTTCCGGCTCTGAGGAAACGTTAGCTGAGAAGAAATAATAGATGAATTGCTCATTTCCCCCTCCCCACATTAGTCACCAATAAAAATTTATATATTAAACATTGTAACTATTCCTACACAAGTTATTAGACAATTTGTTTTAATGAAAAAAATTAAAGTTTATAACTATTTCTCTTGTACTTAATATCTCTCCTATAAATAGGTTTAAAAAATTAAGTGCTTTCTTAGAAAATAAATTGTCACGCCACTGATCTTCTGGTATAATTTGATTTCGAGGAATATGATCGATTTTAGAAAACTTATTCGCTGAATTCCTTATTAATGGGTTTAGTATACAAGAAGTTTTTAAGTATCTTTCTAAAAAAAAAATTATAAAAAATACAAATTCTAAATTATTTCAAATTAATTAAAAGATGTTTAAAAAAGAATAAATAACAAACAAAAATTAAAATCAAAGAAACTCAAACACCAACTAGCACAGAATTAAAGAGATGGAGAAGATATATATAGCTATATAAAATTGATTCATTATAGGTCTTTTTAATATTATTAAATGTGCTAATCTTGTATATATTTATGTAAGTAAGTATGTAGATAAATTTTTTCTCGAAAATGGCTCTAACGATTTTGATGAAATTTGGTATATTAACTAATTCGGGTGCGGGGAATCGATTGCGCTAGATTTCAACTTTGGGAAAATATATTTAGGGTATATTTGTTTGGTGGAGCCTATTTTTATATATGATCCTATCTTTAGGTCTTTGGTCTAATTGCAAAGGTTCTAGTTTTGAAAGGCTTTTAATATTGACTCTTCTTTGACATGAGCGACAATCGGACTCCAGATAGTTATTAAGTTATTAAGTAAATTAGATGGGTAGCCAAAAAGACAAATAAACAAAATATATGTAGTTGACAAACGAGGGAGAAAGGACTAAAATGTTAAGTTCTTTTAATTAACAAAAGAAAAAAATTATTTATATTTGGTTAGGATTTTACAAATTTGTTGAGAGCGTTGGTATTACCTTTTAACATATTTCTACATAAACTACTATTAACAATAATGTGTCAACAATAAAGAATCTCTAATGTGCGAGGCCCTAAAATCCTCTAATATGAAACCCCATATCTACTTTCCAGGCAGATACATCAGAAAAAGTTCTTTTCTTCATGGCCAATGGTCATTATGATCATTATATAAAATATGACTTGCTCGGGTTTGAGGAGTCCCTCCGAAAGAAAGGTGGACTTGGCTTTAATTCTTGGAGAAGATCTTTCCTGAAGCAAGGAAAATCTAGAAATATTTAAGGGGGATCCTCAGAACCTTTTCTTGTTTTAAAACAAAAAATTATTTTTATGTATCACCCTCTTCCCAAAACAAAAATTGACATCACGACTTTTTTAAATTTTTATTTACAATGAAAAAGTATGAAAAATAAACTAGAAATTTAATTCGTATATAGAATGAATTTATTAATAGTTTGATGTAGTTAGTAGATCTGAATTACACCTTTTCCATAATTGAGGCATTCTGTGGAGAGATTTTATATTATTTTGTAAATTATAAATAGATTACAATTTTTGAAAATTTGGCAGTAAAAAATTGTTAATCCGACACACTTTGGATTGGACAGCCCTGCACTCAATTCAAAATAAAACCTCTCTTCCTACATTATTTTATTCGTACCGGAGAGATTTCTTTAAATGATATTATTTGAAGAATATTTATTTTAAGTGAATTAATTAACCGGAAAAAGATAAAAAAATAAATAAAATCGTGAGATAACGAGAAAAGTAAAAGTGATATTTGTTTTAAAGATATGTATCAGTCAGATTAAATAAGAACTGTTATTCAAAGAGAGAGAGAGAGGATTTTTTTAATGTAAATGAAATAACGGATGTTATTTTTCAAAATTATTCATGTTTAAATAATAAAGAAATAAGATAATAGGATGCCTCCTGGAGTTCCTAGATGGCTAAGTAAGTGATGTCATGAGACAAATGACGTGGCCTAGCTAGGGGTGAAGGACGTGAAAAATTTATTTAGTTACTCAAAATTCCAAGCAAAGCTCATTTACAATTTGAGAAATTAACAAAAGAAGAGAGGAAAAACAAAAATAAAAACATGCCAATTGGACCCTGATTTTGCCAACTCCAACCTTCCCCCACCCTCTTGGCTACGCCCCTGTTTTTCTTCATTGTCGTTAAAAAGTTAAAAGGTTAGACATGTCAAACTCGTCGCCTACGCTCAACGAAGTGATTTTTGTCAACCCTCAAAGTCTCATAAATTTTGCAGTTTATTCGCGATTAAAAATATAAAAAAATTTATTGGAGACAGTAAAGCAAACAGATATGGGGGGAGGGGAGAGATATAATTATTATGCTTATTGCTCTCTGGTGTAACGAGAATAGGGAACGTACTGGTATTGTAATCGTCCAAAAATCCGATCTCGAGATTTTGATTGAACTGGACGTTTTGGGCCTCCCCGAGTCCGAATCGTGTCCGAATTGTGTGTGCTTCTGTTTGTTAACACGATAACTCAAGCACTTTTTAATGTAGATCAACCAAATTTTACTCTTAAAGTCCCATAAATTTTGCAGTTAATTCGGGATTAAAAATATAGATA
>JAAAKE020156625.1:0-12318 GCA_010014785.2 Anisolabis maritima
AACAAACTAAAAATGCAAAATGGCTAATAATGTCAACATATGTTGGGGACATGTATACCAATAAAAAAAAAAAAAATATTGAAAACTAAATGTACGTTGCTCGCGAAATTTATTTTTTGAACAAACAACGTATATATATATATAAATAATTAATGAAAGAAAAAAGTAGAGGACTAATTATTCCATAAGATTTGAAAAAAAATTTTCTTAATTTTCCAGTTTATTTTTCTAACTTTCACAGTAAGAATAGACAATTCAAAGATTTTATATTGATTTACTAATACATTTTCAAATAATGATACGCTTGTTTGGTTCCATTACTCCAAATCAAATCTTATGTCTATTCATAGAATTATAATTCCCTAAAAACAATAATACCCTCTAATTTCTTTCTGGATACCAAGTTCATACCTAGTTTATTCTATAAATTGGTACTAAGAATGTCATCAAAAGAGCATATAAGTAAAAGGTTCAGCACTTTTAAAACTTATGAACACTTGATCAAAATTGAAGAAATACGAAAAAACATGATAATCTGGGATGAGGATTCCTGCTAAATTCTTTCCATGAGATTCAAGGCGTGCGAACACCACACTCTACGCACCAAAAACTCATCAGTGATAACCAACCCGCCCGCCTGGGGTTATATATAAAGAAGGCGGACGAAAAGCCCTGGATACTACTTGTAGTCTAATGATAATCCAAGAAACTTTCAGACTCATAGTCAAACATTTAACCAGTCAATTAGCGTAAAGCTAAAGAAGGAACATCGAGATCAAAAGCCTTGCGACTACTTATCGACAATGTACCAAGTGCATATACACTCGAGCAAAAACGACTATCACCGATTTAACACCATACTCTCAAATATTTTTGTACATATTTTCATCTTTAAATAAATCATATTTTGTACTCTCCTTTAATTTTCAAGCATGGTTTATTTCAAAAAGCTCATTTTCCTTCATTCAGCCAAAATAAATAAATAAAAATTCTTCAATAGTCAGGTTCTCAATCATCTTTCAACATGGCCAAATAGTTTGAGAATGTCCAACGAAATGACAACACCTCATGTATGAACGGCGCGAATCCAGTTACCAATGATATATGGAAGGAAGTGATTCATGGAAGGTTCAGGGCCCCCTCCCCTTCGCCCAAATCGAAAAAAATTGCATAAATCCATACAAATAATAAAATCGAGGAAAAAACATGAACAAAATTATAAAAATAATAAATGAAAATGGAATTTCTATTAAGAATCAGTGGCAAAAAAAGAAAAACTAAAAAGACCAGATGTTGAGATCTCGCTTCCCTTCCTGAGCGATAAAATTTATTGAAATTATATTGGTTACTAATTAAAATTGGATAAAAATAGACTAGACGAAATCTAAATGGTCTCAGATGCTGAAAAAGACATAAAAAAAACTATAAAGACGAGAAAAAATTTTATGTGGGTCCCAAACAAGAATCCTGGCTACCCTACTGCAAGTTTTCCCTATGTATATTAGTGCCGGACGGAGATTTTTTTATAGAAAAAATTAACTTTTTTTAATCAAATCGCTATATCAGAAAAAATATTGACCCTTGAGTAGTTTAATAATAAAACAAGGAAAACGGCTAAACTTATAAATAAAGAAAATATGAGAAACAAAGGTTTAAGGAAAACCAAAGTAGGAGATGAAAAAAATATTTTCATTAATATAAAATTAATAAAATAATTATTTTAAATTTTTATTTTATTAATTTAAAATAAGTCCTTTTAAACTTTAAAATAAAGTTGTGATGCAAATGTTGACATTATTTTTCTAAACTTTATTTTCTCATATAAATGATATATCATTTCCTTTTATCATAAAATTCCATCAAAATCTTTGTGAACAATAACATATTTAGGGAGAAGGCAGTCCACGAATACCATCTTCCCCTCCTCCAAAAAACCAAAGCAAATTGCAAAAAATAAAGTTGAAAAGAAATTGAATAGATGATGACAGTTATGTAAATAACATAAAAAATCTGGTGTGACGTATTATAAAAAAAAATTAAAATAATTAATTTGGCAATTAAATCCCAATTATTAATAAACATAGGAATTAAAAATATTTATATTTTGTTTCTATGGCAACGGGGGTCCTAGTAGTAGGGGTAGCCTAGTCCAATTCTAATTTATTAAACAAAAATTCAAACTGTACATTGAACGAATGTCTGACCCAAAAAATCTAGTGTGCCAACACCACATTCAGCTTTCCTTACCTTCGGTAAGAGAAAGTTGTGAGATGTGGGTCACACCATATTTTTTAAAATAGTGGTTAAATTTGAGCTCATTCAGACATCGATACAAGTGCCTAGAGAGCTCTATCTCTATTTGCTCATGGAATGTTTTCTTATTTATTATTGTACATTTGGAACCAGTGATAATTAATTGTTTAAAATATATTTCATAGTATGATTATTTGTGTTACAAATAAAATAATAATAAATAAAAACTCAAAACAGTATAGATACATTTTTTTGTGTGTGAGAGTAGGACACTAGTCTTCTTTTTAATTTGGCAGGAAATATTCTTTCTTTTCAAAAGCATTCAATAATATCCATTCTATTCTCATTTATTCTTAATATTTACTCAAAAATTTTTTTAAATGACCTGTAAAAAATGTTTAGTTTTGAGGTTAATAATTGTTCTAAATCTCTCTAGAATACAAATTTCAAATAAGACTTTCTCTTCACTAAAATTAATTTCAAATTCATATCGAAATAAATATTCAGATATCTTTATTTTTGTCAATCATCGTGCAAGAGAAAGTAAAAAAATTCGGAATAGGGCACAGGCCCCTTAACCGATGGTTGTTGTGGTATTTAATATATTTTTATTGTTGTTAAAGCAACAAATATCGATTAAATAAAAAGAGAAATTGTGAGTATCTATAGTTTGTTGCTTTTCTCCACTCTATAGAAATGGCATAAGGATTTTTTTGCTAAAATTTAAATTTCTCAATTTTTCAACACAACAAATCACAAAACCTGATTTGTGGAAAAACTTTGTGATAGAAAAAACTGAATTGCAGATTCACAATCAGCACTAGAAAAAGCTTTTAATTTAACTGTTTTTATAACAATATTGAAAATCATGTCAACGAGTGCAATAGCGGCCCTTCCTGCTAAGCATATTCTCATATTTCAATTCTCTCTCGAAAAATGTTCTTTTTATCTGTAGAGACTTAAATTTTTTAGGACTCATTTTTTGTGAAATTGAACCAAGCTAGAGATCAAGTTACAAAGAAAAATAAAATTTTTTTACTCATGGATAAGCAAGGACCGCCCTAATAAATAAATAATTATTACAAAAAATTTTTAGACCTCATAAATTTTTATTTATAGGTTTTGATTATTCTCCTAAAAATCTAATAAATATCAAATTAATCTTATAAATATTGATTAATAGGTGTTTGTTTGAAATTGATTGTACTTTTCAAACTGACCCCATAAGTTTCTTACTAAGTATATCATTTAAGATAAATGCTAGTTGGGACCTCTCAGATTCGAAACAGGTACCTTTGAACATATCACCTCGCTATACCAGTAAGTGGAAAGTCCCTGGTTCGAGTCTGGGAGACACCAAATATGCTCAATCAAAACAATCATTATCTTAAAAAATTAATCTTATAATATTAATTTTTTCCAGCAGAGAAAAGAGCAGCTCAGCTAGCAGCTGCTTCTATAACTAAAACTACCATGTCTTATACATCTGCAATTATGACGTCATGTAAGAGTACTAAAATAGTCTCAACTTCAAATAGTCAAACTTTTGCTGCAAAACTTACTGAGACAAGTTCAGCAATGCAAGTGCCTTCAGGGTCAACAGTGTCTTTTTCACCGGCTAATTCGAAACCCCGAATGGCAACATGCCCAGGGCCACCACAAATTCACATCACAAGTTCACATCAACAAACGCTAAGTACATGTACATCAACAGCTGCTTCTCCTAAACATCACCGACCGCAGCCAACAGCATCAGCGCCTCCAAGTATTCCTGGACAATATCAAATAACACCTACCAAAGCTCCATTTTCGTCAAATACATCGACAACAACTGTACCTGCTGTTGTCACTTTGCCCAGTACTGCAGGTACTACAACAGGGTCTGCAACATCAATTACAAATCCAGTTATTTCAAGACCTTGCACTACCCCAAACAATTCTAATAACAACAACGAACAAGGACGGAATACACCTTTAGGACTCTTGGAACAAATGGTTCCTTCTAATAAAGAATATTCTCTCTTCAATGATCCCATTTTAGAGGTAATTTTTTTTATATTTAATTATGAATATAATTTATAAACCTTCAAAAATAGAAAAAATTTGATTTTAAATTAATTATTTAATAGTAATATAATATAGGATTTATTTAAATAATGAGGGGATTTAAATTAGAATTCTACTACATGCCTAGGCTTTGCCCCTGGATCCCTAGTAAAAAAATTTCTATTTAATTTTCTCTCCTTTTGGCATAGGAATCTCTTACCTGATTGATTCATAAGATGTCCAAGATACAACCCAATGAAAATAATATATTTGAGCCGATTTTTTTTTTGAAAGGTGTAAAGTTCATTTATTCTTATATTGAGCTATCTAAGTGTTTACGTTTGAATTTGAATGTAAAAACGCATAACAGTTAAACTTCTTTAATATTTTTTTGCCATTGACTTTGTTATCCAGTAATACTATCAATTTTTTCATTCCCCATTTTGGCCCGAAAGCAATATCTATAGTTATAAAAAAATTTAATTGCCAATTAAATTTTTCTTATTATTAAACATAGTGTTTAAAGGAGGCGGATTAAGGATCTGAAGTTGCCACACAACTCAGGTTAAAGTCCTTTTTGTCGCAAAAAAAAAATTATTTATATTTTGATACCATGGCAACCCGTTGTCCTCTCTTTTCTATGGAATTCTTAAAATCTCAAATTTAAAGCACCATATTATTTTGAGGTAGAAAATAATTAATACATCTTAAATTTTTTCTAATTAAGAATTTTCATTTTTGAGAAAATAGAAAAAACTTAAAGTACAGTAAAGTAAAGTACTAATACGGTTTGGCCGATTTCATTCAAAACCTTCATGTCGATGTGACGTTGGTATTTAGCCTAAATATCAATTAATTCTCGAATGTTATTTCATTTTTGAGATAATTTGTCTGCAGGCAAACACATAAACAGACTATTTGCGAGACCTAGTTTTTAGACTCAGGGGACTTTAAAACGTATATTTCAGTTGAAATTTTGACATGTACGTTTTATAATTATCTAATGATACGAGATAAAAGATAGCGTTTGTGTACTTTTTACTGATGCGCATAGTATAAAGGTAAGAAAAAATAAAAAGGAGACATCTTTGTCTAACTAAAACTGGCATTCAATTGTTTAAAATTTATTTACACTGCTTTCAAAAAAAAAATGCTCACATAAAATGAGAAAATACCACTTGAAGTTTGATATAAAATATTCTATAAGGAGGAATTTTGACCATTTGGAATATTCGATTTTTCCACACTACTAATGAATACATAGTTTTGTAAATAACATATTCAAATTTCTGCTTCCTAGCTCATCGGGAAATACCCCAAATCCATAAAACAAACAAACGTTTCTAGTAAATTATTATATCCAGATTATATCGAGGAGTGTGGATGTGTACAGTGTAAAAAACAGTGAAACTAATGATTTACACTTAGTCATATTGATATTATCTTTTAGGCAAAACACCCTTGGGCACGAGAATCTGAGCCTTCATCTCCACCTAAAGGAACTAAATACATTCACGTCAATTCTTCAGGATGTGTAACTAACGCTGAACCAAAAGAGGTAAATATATTATTTCACATATATATATAATATTGGCTGTACTCCAGCAATAAATTCTGCAGATAGTAGCGTGCCCAGAATTTTTTTTTTTTGGGGGGGGATTGTGAAGTAAAAAAGACAAATTATTTTGAAAAAGTCTGTCTTTTAAAATAAAGAATGTTATTTATCTAATTTTAAAAGAGCTTAAGTTCTTACGTTTATTAATAAAGAGGCTCATAATATTATGGGGGTAAGTGGAAATATGTGTTAAAGGAGGCGAAATGTTTAATGAAGAGAGGGAGGAGTTTTGGTTTTTTTTTTTGGGGGGGGGGGGGGGGGGTGGGGCGGGGTCGGGGCGGGGCGGCGGGGGGTGGGATTCTGATTATTCAACCTGTCCTCCCAATGGGCACGCCACCGGGCCAATAGTGTCCTGCGCATATATGCAAAAACTTTAATTGGCATCTCTATACTACTCTCCCCCCTTTCTCATCAATCAGTAAATAAAAATGAAATCCAATATTTATTAATTATTAATTTATGGATGCTGCCAAGACTTAGTATCTCCAATCATTCAAATAGAACCTCAACATCTTCTAAAATCTACCTTTTCTTCAATCTCTCTTACTCTTGCTATCTTTGGTTGCATATGATCGCTGGTCATTATAGGTCTTTTGGATATTATGCATCTATTTCCAAAAAAAAAAATAATTGCCACCCTTCAGCTGGTCGATTTTTGCCTCGATTTGTAAGGAAAGTTTTGTGGTATTCTTGACACCTATATTTTTTTAATATTATAATCTCCTTTTATTCAAGGCTTTTTTTTAAGACATTCTGGCATACTCTTTTGTACTTAAGACATATAAGTCTTAAATCAGAAATGTGTGAAAAGAGAGGAAATCAGCCAGTAAGGTATCCTCTATTGAAATAAAACTCCCAGAATGTGAAAGGTTTCGGCTTTAATTAAATAATGCCATCAGTTACTAGAACTGAAATGAGCACCAACATTTAAAAATACAGCTATATTTTTAATTGAGTCACTTATCATAACGGGAAACTGGTTTTTGTATGCCTTCGTCAAAGAATGATGTCGCCGCACCAGTCTCGAGCGCAAATTCCGAAATCTTAAGCGTTCTGTCACAATGTTGTAGAAAACTGATCTTGAAATTTGTAGAAAGTGCTAATAAAGCAACGATATTGTGAAACGTCTGTCCTCGCGTATTTTTTCTTCCACAGCTTGCACCAAATCAACAGTCACCACAGACGGTCGGCCGCTCCGCGGTTCATCATATACATTTTCACGACCTTTATTAAACTGTCTAACCCAGGTCAACCGATAGTCCGTGAGATATTAAAGTAAATTACAAATTAGCAGTGGCTAAATTCAATGTCGGTTTTTTTTTTAAGCATTTAAATGACAAGAAATTATACTTTTTAATCTATGTAATGAAGAAAAGTGATGTTGTTTGGACCAGATAACTGATGTACGGGAATTTATATTGAAATACGGAAATCCTTCTCTGGTTTTATGGGTATTCATGAATTGGCAACACTGATTGTCAGACTTGTTGGTGGCAGTATGCCTATATTATTGATAAGGTGTGTATTTGTTTTTGCTTAACATTGTTTTTTTTTTCGTAAAACTTGAAACCTTATAAAATGGAAAAGAAGAAAAGCAAATAGTAAAGCCATCTAAGCTTTTTAAATAAAGGCAATAATCAAGAGCAAAATAGTGATGTTTCTGAAAATGTGCAAAGTACTAACTAGTGCTTCAAATTCAGAACAACCAAAGAAAAAGTCGTATGTTAATACTTTGGAATGTGCACTACCACCTAAAAAGTCAAAAGGAAACTTTATCAGACATTACAATAAGGAGTATTTAAAAGTTTGGTTTTATTTTTGCACCAGACAGGGAACTACCGCCACGACAAAACGACCTTTATGTGTAGAACTCCGAAATTTTGTCAAATTACGCCAAGAATCCATCCAAACTCGTCATTTGAATTTGAAGCATAAAGATTTTATTGATAAACCCATAGACTTTTTTGAAAGATTATGTGACCAAATTAAAACGCAGAACGTGTAATGAAAACTAGAGACAAGTCATTGCTTCGAGCGTCGTACTTGGTGGCTCTCCATATAAATTAAAGCTAAAAAACCATTTACGATTGGTGAGGAGTTAGTAAAACCTTCCTTCTTAGATGTCATACGAGAAATTTTGGAACCTCAATTCATTAAAAATCTGGAGGCTATACCCATTTCGGATAATATTATTCAAAGAAGAATTGTTGACAGAGCAACAGATATCAAAATTCAAGTTGTAGAAGAGATAAAGAAATCTAAATATTTTGTAATTCAGCTTGACGAGTCTAGTGATTTGAGTAACCACACTATCCTTCTTTGCAATATAGTGAAAAGGAAGTCTTTCTGGAAGAACTTCTTTGTTGCCTTGATTTACCTGGGAGAACTTCTAGTTCTAAGATATTTAATCCTTTTAATAATTATATTCAAGCACAAGACTTAGACTGGAAAAAATGCGTGGAATGTATACGGACGGTGCTTCGAGTATGATTGGACATCGCTCTGGAGTAGTTGCAAAAATAATGGAAATTGCGCATCAAAAATATTATCAACTCATTGCATAATCCATCTAGAGCATTTAGTTTCAAATAAGCTTTCTGCTGAACTGAACACAGTGATGAATGATGTAGTAAAGATTGTCGTAGTCGAGCTATGAATTCCAGGCTGTTCACAATATTGTGCGAGAGTATGGACTCACACCACCAACATGTTGTTTTCCATGTAGAAGTGAGGTGGTTATCAAGAGGAAGAGTTCTTGCACGCTTTTTTGAATTAAAAGAAGAGATAACGAATTTTTTACGAACCCGAAAATCAAATTTGATAGAATCTTTTTTAAATGAAGAATGGATGACTAAACTTGCATATATGGTGGACATATTTAATCTTCTTAATGACCTTAACACTTTACAAATATCTTTACAGTGAGAAATAAAATGGATGCATTCAAAAAGAAGCTGAATCTTTGGGACAGTCGAGTACATAAGAAAGATGTAGAAATGTTCCCAATTTTGAGTGAATTTTTAACTACAGGTGATGTCAAACTGAAAGTATTATTTAAAATAATTAGCGAACAATTAAGGGTATTAGATGAAAACTTTAATAACTATTTCTCTGAAAGTGAGATCCTCGTAAGGGCAACCTTTGGATTAATAATCCTTTCCTGGAAAATCTCCAGTCAGGTGCACTTGATTTTCATGATAAAGAAAAGCTAATAGAATTATCTACTGATATCACTCTACATTCGAGACATAAAACGATGTCATTGCCTCAATTTTGGTTATCGCTTATAAAAGAATATCCAACAATGAGTAATAAAGCGATCAAATTATTAAGTGTTTTTTCGACTTCTTATTTTTGCGAGAAGACTTTCTGCCATGTTGATAATAAAATCCAAGCAGAGAAATCGAATAGATATAAATGCTGCACTTCGTCTTCTAGAAACAAAACTGCAACCAGGAATAACTGATTTACTAACAAAGATGCAAACGCCGCACTAAATAATGTCATATAAATTTGTATTTCTATTCAATTAGTTAATAAAAATATTATTTAGGTTTAGCTTTTTATTTCAATCTTGATAGTTCACCTGCCTGCAACATAATTCCTTTATTTATGCCGGTCCGCGAGTGTGAAAAGGTTGAAAACCAGTGGTCTAACCCACTTGTTCAACATTACATCACCTTTCACAAATTTCAAGATCAATGCTCTACAATATTGTGACAGAACGCTTAAGACTTCGGAAATTGTGCGGCGGCATCATTTTTTGGCGAAGGCATTCATTCTCAAACTGTTTTCCCATTATGACAAATGCCTCATTAACGGCGGAGATTATGAGGAGAAATAGTTAAAGGTGTAGAGATAGAATTAAAATGTTTTGTTTTTTTAATTATCTGTACTTACTTTAAAATCAGCCCTTATAAATATTATATTGAAACCTTATAAAATTGATTAAAAGCAAAAATAATAAATAAAAATTTAAATCAAGTTTTTTTAAATATATTAGTAAAATAGTCCAAATTTCCTTTAGTAATACTGCCAAAGATATAATGTTTCTATTAATAAGGGTTTCAGGTATATAAAATTCAGATTTTTATCTTATCGAGAAGTGTTTTAAAAACTGACCTCAAGATTTTGTCTATACAGAAAGACAAAGCAAGTTAAAAAAAAACCTTTAATATTAATATATAATACATTAAAAAGATTCTTAATTAGTGTTTTATGCGATTTTTAAAAGATAATTTTTTATATATACAGGTTGATGCTGCCAAAGCTCCAGGATATAGAGGTACTTCTGTTTGTTCACCGGTTTCGAAAACACGCAGTTCTAGTAGTACTCCACCTTCGATGCCTTTAACACCAGGAACAACCTATCAAAATGTATCTGCTTTTTCTCCAGAGCAATGCCTGCCCATTTCTTCTACTGGAGGTTCCATAACTATGTCTGCAAAACAAACCCAAGTTCAAACTCCCCATAATTTTAATACAAATAGAATCTCAAACACTGATACAATTGAATTGTTGAATGCCTCAACAGTTACTGGATTGGGAGTTGTTGGCCAACAATCGCCATTTTCTAATAGAGGAATATTTCCTGCCAATGCATTACCCCATTCAGTCATGCAATCAACATCACAAAATACTTTGGACCGGCCACCTATATATAATTCTACTTATGGAACACCAGCGGATCACCAAAATCCCAGTGCACTTTTGAAATTAGTGCCTAGCGGGAATGAACCTCAACCTCCTCAGCCTCATATGCTACCTTCCTTTCAACATCATGGACATCACTTGAATTTTCAAGTGCAACCTAGTGTAGGTATGAGTATACCATCATCATCTCAACCTAATACTAATACAACTGTAACTCTCTCAAGATTGAATCCAAGAGCTCCCGATTTTTCTATTCACCTTGCTAATAAGCAACAATCTCCCCAACCTACACAACAACCACAACCACAACAAACAGCTCCACCTCCTCCGGTTCAGGCATCACCTCAACCACAACAATCTCAAGTTCCACCAGCCCCACCACCTCAGCCCACCCAGCCTCAATCTCAACCAGGCTCAAATCCCCCTCAACCAACAAGCAACCTGTTTAATGCCACAGCGTACCAACGGACCCCAGGTCTTCACGTTCCTGGCCAACCTGCAACTGCTACGGGTTTACCAAGTATATTACCTAATATGAACTATCAACTTAATAAAACTAATGTTGGACAGTTCCACCATCAAGCAATTCAGACGCAAGCGGCTCCATCGACTGTATCTTCAAATGGACAAAGATGGCAAGGACCCCTTTATCATCCATACCAAAACCAGATTCATGTTCACTCTCATCAAGATCTTGTAAATCATCTCAATTATTCTTCTAATATGAATTTGCCTCATTTAGCCCAAATGGCTCCAAATCTTTCTCATACCACAAATCCTGGAGATCTTTTATCTGGGTTGGAAAATGGAACACTAGGAAGAACTGGTAATTCACCAGCTATGTCGCCTGTTTCTCCAGCAGGTTCAAATCCAAATCCTGTGAGCGAAACAAATATACATAAATTGGAAGACAGGAAAGTTCCTCCTCGTCCAATCGGCACGGAACGAGCCAGCTGGAAAAATTTCCCTAGCAATAATTCAATTGATATGAGCCCCTCTGCCAATTGGATTCTTGGTGAACAGAAACTCCCCCCCTACTGGACGGATGGTTCTATGAATCATTTAGAACGCCCGCCTATCATGAGGTCCATTTATGAAAGTAATCTACCGCATGTGATGGAGAATTTTCAGGCAAGTGTAGTTATATTATATATAACCATATTTATTATTTAATTTTAATATGAGGATTTAGTTATTTTATTCCTATCTTTGTTATGTTTAGGCAGCACATGTGGACAGCCAACATGCCTTTCACAATGGAGGAAACGCTGCAGCACTCGCTATGATGGGCCTTCCTATTATTCCCCATTTTAACACCGCATCAGGTGGTATTGGACCAGATATGCCTAATCAGGAACCTGTAAAAATGGATCAGGCTAATTGGGATGCCTCAAGGCTCAATATGTCTGAATATCAAGACAAACCTCATGTTAGTACTGACTAGAAATTCAGATGTCAAAAGTTTTGTATTAAATAAAGTAGGGTATACTGATATATATAATTTTTTTCTAGGGTTGGTCCCCGAAATGGAGTCATTGAACTCGATTTGATTTGAAATTTAAATATAGCATAACTTTTAAATTGTGAAAACCCTAAGACGACTTCTAGAAAAATGCTTTCATTTTATTATTACATGGGTCTTTGGTAGTTAGTTTAAAACACAAATCAACTTGATTTATGATTTGTAGCTTATATTTAAATTATATGGCTACATTCAATTAAATTTAAATATAAAATTGGCACACAGAGTC
>JAAAKE020156636.1:0-12318 GCA_010014785.2 Anisolabis maritima
CTTTAGCTTCGCGGGCTACTTTCAAAACCTTTGCGGTCGACCGGTCGACCGCGGTCGACGTGTTGGCCACCCCTGGTCTATATGGCCTTAGATGCCGAAAAGACTTAAAAAAAAATAAATAAATAAATAAATAAAATAAAAAACAATAAATAAAAAAGTCAGAGATTAAATAAAATTTCAAAGTTTCTGTTTATGATGACATAAGTTTATTATCTTGTACCAAATATTTTTTTTTTAAGAATAAATCCGCTCTCAACGGATTATAATGAAAATTGGTCCAGATATTTCAAAAGAATTGGTGCAGTAGCGGCTGAAAAATAGTAGTGCACGATAAATATTGGGGGGCCATTTTTACCGTCCCTTACGATTTGCTTCAAATTTTAATATCTTTTAAGCACTTCTTGGACTGTAAGGATGTTAAGTTTAATCCTCTTTTGATGAATGGTTCTAAAGGAATAAGCCAAAATATAAGCTACCCACACAGATTTTTTTTACGATTTTTTTTTGCATTTTTGTGGTCCTTTTGGTTCGAAACGTAAAGATATTTTTAAAAAGTGGAGAGGAGATCATAATATTTTTTCCTTACTATGATATATAATAATACGGGAAAGTAAAAGAGAAATATTTTTTTTTTTAATTGTACCGTCACCAACTTGTGATAAACAAGTAAAATACCTTAATCATATATAATAATAATTTGGTATTATAGAAAATTTGATTGTTACAACTTGTGATAAATGAGTACAAGATTTTTATAAAAGTTTTTGACTTTTAATAAATACTACAGTCTGATATTTAAGAAACAATTTTGATTCGTGTTCTCAATTAAGTTTATGTTTTTATCTCGTGGCTTACTTGTATTTTTCTTCTTGTTACTAACGTAACAAAAATAAGTAAACAAGCCTTAAAAAATTTGCATCCAAAACCCGGTATGCGTGTTGGATTGCACTATAAAACAGCCTAAAAATCCGATAAAGGTAGGAAGACTCTCTTGATTTTTTCGACATCTGAGGTCAAAGAAGCGAAACAGCACTCTTAAATCATGAAACAAGACCTCTACCTCTCTTCTAAGGGACTTGGCTCGCGTCTCCATTTGATCTATTTATTTATTAATAATGACCAATTAATTCAAACAACACATAATAAAATCACAGAAACTTTAATATCGTGAAAAATATTTATTGAGAATTTGATAAACTTCTTTCGAAAAATGGAAGAAGGTCAAAAATGCCAATAAAATTTGTATTTTTCCAATTTGAATCAAAATCAAATAGAATTTTCCAAATAGCCCCATTTTTTTATTTCCTTGAGCTTCTTTTAGTTAAAAAATAAATCTTGTTTTATCAACTAAGATGAAATATGCCAACTAGATTTGGGGAAACCTTCATTGACTACGCCCCTAGCCCTTATGTACATCTCTTTTTCCCCTTAATTATATTCATGCAAGATTTCTCTTGTGGAATATTTTATTGCAAGTAGTATTTAAGTCTTTTTCATCTGAAATGATATCGAAATCTGCACCCCTTCCCTTGTCTACACCCATTTTAAATATATTTATTTTGTAGAATAAATAAATTTAATAAAATTTTAATTCTTTTGATTTTGATTTTGAAGAACAAGCGAAAAAATTACCGCTTGGGTCCCTAGTTTGAGACTATTGCTTATGACGAAACAATTGACAAGAGCTATCAAATATTCAAACTTATAATATGACTCTTTTATAAGATATTATAGACTATATACTGCATTTAGGGCAATAAATTAACTCTAGATAATAATTTATGGAGAGGGTTTACTTACCGTCCTTGTTCATGGCAGCCTGAAAGCATTTGCTGAGACGACAAGCTCTACACTGATTTCGATGTGTCTTATCGATGGGGCATCTGCCCTTAAGATCACCCGCTGCTTTGCACGTATATACCCGGTTGCGATGGATGCTGCGTTTAAAGAATCCAGAACAACCTGCAACACAATACACAAATGAATTATTTTGTTTTCACTTTTTTTTAATTTTTTAATCATATCATAATTTGCAAGTTTACAAGTTTTCTATATCTTCATTTGTATTAGGGACAGATTAGAACAGATGGGACTCCCATCTTTTTTACTTTAAATTTTAGTGTATTTTCCCTTCACAAGAAAAAAAGAAAAAATGCTGCTACTTTTTTTCTCCTTTTGATTGAGGAATTACTAACGATATTCTTGAGGGAATACCTCTCGTTATTCAGTAATTCCTCTTCAGTAAACTTTTTCTCAAACAAAACTAGAAATCATCTCAGACTCTTTTCCAAGACGCTAATACTGATTGCTTTAACCTTGTTTCCGTTTTAAGCTGATGTCCCTAACAAGTCGATTATACAGAAATTACTTTAATCGAAAGCTTGCTTATTTTCCAAGAATCCACTCATAAAAAACTCAAATTGTACTAATCAGATAAATTGTAAGTTAAAATATTTTTCTAGCCAATCGGCCCGCTCTTAATAAACCCCCACTGAATCCCTATTAATATCTTTTTTCCCACTATGAGTCTTTTTCATCACTTATGCTCAAAAAGTTTCTGTACCCAATGAAAAACCCATAAAAATCTATTAATTTATTTACATTGATTGCTAACCCATACCCTAAAGTCCTTTTACCTACTCGGGAAATTTTTTTTTAAAAAATCATTCATCACCAAGTGAATTATAAACCAACAACAAAACAACAAAAGAGGGAAGAAAGAACAAAAATCTGATCTGAAAAATTCCTTATAGGCTATGAATGAAAAACCCATGGAAATTCCTTTATTTATGAAAACCAAACTGTTTTAATTGCTGCTACTTACGCTCGGTTTTGTAATCAAATTTAGCAGCCTATTATAACCTTTTTATCTTTAGTTGAAATTTAGTTTTATATCCATGACATGGAAAGACCAAATCACGAATCTAAACATTGTGGGGATTAAAAAACCATATTTCAACTAAAAATAAAATTTTATAATTTATTTAAGTTGATTGTGAAACCGTGTATTAATATACTAAATTTCTAGACTCTATGGCCAATTTTTTTCATTTTTACCTTAATTTATTTTACAGATTACTCGATGAAATAACCGTCACTAGCACTAATTGTTATTATTATTCTTTTTAATAACTGATAATTTTATAAATAATTAAATTAGTTTGATACCTTGTCAGGAGATTATAATAAACCTGATTATCTGTTTCTTTGTTTATAATGAATATTGCGGTGTATGTGTGAATCCCTACCTGTTGGTCTGATTTGCTATGCACCCCTTTTGATCCGAGTTGTGGGTTTTTGATACCCATCTCTCTTTCTCTCTCTCTTTCCCTTTCCACCCCCGCAAAACCTGAACCCCATTCCTCGTAACGGATTTAATGAGAATTAAATATTTACTCTAGTTTCGACAGAGAATACATTTACATCAACATGGAAAACCCTATGTCTAGAAAACAATCCTCCCCACCATCACTTTCTACCTACCCCTTAATCCCTCATTCCTTTCTTCACAGATTAGAGCATTTATCCTAAATAATTACTCTTTTTTGTTGCTTCTTGTGATGAATTTGACCAAATTTGCAATTTCCATATTTCCATATATATTTTTTCTTTCCTTCAATATGATATGAAATGACTAATCAATTTCTTAAATATTTTCATATTCTTGCAAAAAATACCTTCTTTAAGGTGCCTACCCTCATCGATTGAACAGGTGACAGGATTATCGGAACCAGTACGGTACATCCACACTTTAAGGTTTACGTGTAAGTCGGCAGATCAGGTTCAACAATAAATCTGGACTAATATCATCATATTTCTTTAAAAAAAAAATAAAATTTTATCTTCTTAAAGTTTAAAAATAGTAAAGCAATAAATAATATAATTAATATATTTAATTATGAAATGATGATGAAAAATCTTATATGACTAAGCGCACATCATCTAACTTTCTCTTCTTTCGTAAGAGAGAATAATGTGCTATGTTGTCTCATCAAATTTTTTTTGTCGACATATTTTTTTCTTTCCGATACCCCGAGGGTTTTCAATTTTCAAAGTTAATGATAAACCTCTTCTTATTTCTATTTTTATTTGGTCTGGAAAAATATTTCGTTTTATTTAGAAGGATTCTTCCTATGCATGCAATTTCTCATTACCTATCAAAGGTTGTTCATAATGATTTTTATGAGTACTAAACGGAAAATTCTATCCAAATGAAAAATTTGGAAATATAAAATAAATATCAAATATCGTTTCTTATTCAATGACTAGGTTTGCTAAAAGACAAAAAAAAAATCATTTTGTATAGATATTATTATATTAATATTATATTATTATCTATAATATAATATTTTCATATATGATCCATGAAACTTAGGTTTTAAACATATGCATTTTAACTTCAAAAATTACCATCTATAAAAGGTATTAATTTTTCTGGTTTGTGGTCCGACGCTCTCCCTATTAAACTTCATTGACCACTTTCATTTCTTCAAAATAATGCAATAATTTTAGAATTAATAAGTTATTAGAGTATTTTAACCCTTCAAGAAAAGAGAAGAGAGAGTTTTTCTTTTGGATGCGGATTGACACACATTCCGTCTTAATATAGAACTTTCCTCGGTTTGATTTTTTTCGTCCACACCCCAATTGAAAGCTATCAAAAAATCTCATATCCATTCCTGGGCTCCAAAAATGAGTAGCATGCTTTTCAAACCATCATTTGTTTATTCTTTTAATAATTAAAAATTTAATAAAATAATAAATAATAGGGAATTTGCAGGGCATCGTCGTTCAAAATAATAAACAAATTCTTATTAAAATTAATACTTTAATTGTTTTTCTTTTAAAATCATATTTAAACGACTTGGGAAATGCGCTCTGTTCTGACACTTCGAAAATGAACAAAGAATAAACATTATCAAAGTCAGAAAAAATTGATATAATATTTATGGAAAATATGTAAAGAAGGATTTCATTAATTTAATAATTCACTAAATTTTGATTAAAAATTATAAATAAAAGTCGTTCTAAATTTATTATAATCTATACATTTTTTCAATTTCAGAATTGCTCTAAATTCCAAATAAAATCTCTTTTTTTCAATAAAAATCATATGCATTTTAGGAATTTGTAAATCCAAGTTGGCAAAATTGGATCTATTTATTTTTAAATAAAACGGTCAAAATTTATTGATATTTTACGTTTTCTCTTTCTTCCCTTAAAAAATATCTCAGCTTCACCCCTTGTAGAGTCAAATAAATTGTTGGTCATATATTCTCATAGAGTTTTATTAAATTTTAAATAATTTTCAACGCGACGTGAAATTTATTGTCATTCAAAATAGCCTATTCCCATTATTTAAAAATTGTTCAATTTGCCAAGGTGTCAATTTTTTCACTCTCCTCAAGCATGATTAAATTAAATAATACAAGACATTTTGATTGAATTAATTGAGAAGTTACTCACCGTCACAACTGTAGATGCCGTAATGCTTTCCGGAGCTCCGATCGCCGCACACCTTACAAGGAATATCCAACAATCGATCGCCTGCAACAACAACGGATGTCGTTGTGGGCGTCACTGAGCCTGAAGACGTAGCAGAAGCTGATGCCGATGCGGAGGTTCGCACAAACATGACTCAAATGAGAGCCACCGACAGTAGACTTGTTGAACCCTGCACTAAGCCCCGCCCATTTTCACTGACATCCAAGAGCCAAAAACACGACGACGATTGGCTCCGGAGAGTCGGCCAATCAGCGCCCGGGGCGCCCATCCCCCTCCCAAATCTATTGACACCAAACCACGCCTACCCCCTCGCTTCAGCCCTTTTGCCAAATGATAGCTTTTTAGAGACCATTAAACGAGACTCTCTCTCCCTTCTTTTCTTGCCATTTTTTTTTTATTCGTTCGTTTGATGTCAAAATTAGAAGAGATTTCTCTCTGTGTCTGTATTCCTAAGTTTACGCCCTTTTTGTTTGTTGGCTGCCAAAAAAAGGGCAAAGGCCCTTTGCGTTTATTTTTTCGACACCCTCTCTCTTCTCTTCCCAAGGGGATAATTAAATGGATCAATTTTCTCCTAAAAAAAGATAAAACGTTTTTTGATTTAATAAAAAAAAAAAGATAACATGAAGAATACACCATGTTAATGTGATTTAGATCTAATTACATCTTTTCATAAAATTTTTTTATCTTCCTTGCCCTTTGCGAAATAAATTAATAATTAATAATCCTTTAAGTAAGTCTACTCAAGAAAATTTTTGAAAGAAGAATAAAAACTAAATGTCAAGAATAAGGCCATATATTCCTATATCACATTACTCATCAATAAAAATTTTCAGGCCATTTTTATATTTTTTCCATCTAATAAGCTTGTTTATAAGGCGCTCAAGTTTACTTTATCATAGGTTGAAGATAGTCTCAAATATAAATTTACTAGGCCTACATCATCTTAATTTTACTTATTTCACTCTTTGAATCTGATATTATAGGGCTATCTTCCTCCTGTCCTTTCGACTCTCATCTGCGGATGATAATGAAAATTCCAATGAATATTTTTTCCACTTCATCTGATAAAATTTGAATCGAAAACATGTATAATAATTTGAAAAAACCAGAAATTCTCTAAAAGAAAAAAAGCAAAATTAAAAAATGGTATTTTGAGGGACCAGTACCCTTAGAAATATATAAAAATGAAACTTACAAATCAAAAAAAATTATTTTATTTTAAACGGTGCAATTTCTTAAATACAAATAAAATTTTGAATTTCAAAAAGTGGAAAAAAAGGCTGTTTTTTAGAGTAAGCTTCAAATAAACTCTCCTCCTGATCTAGTTGCCTATCTTTATTATTAATCCTCCAAAAATAATTTATTGTATATTGGCCAAATTCTCAATAATTGGTCAATTATTGAGAACTTTTACAATGAACTTACATACATATACAGTGCTATTTTGCAGTACACACAGGCACTTATTCAGAAAAATTCACTCTGTCCACTCTCCTTGAGTTTGTCTCTCCATAGAGGTTACTATGAGTTGCAGAAATTATTTCATGCTTGATTGCTAGAAAGTAGATAACCCAAATGACCAACTCACTAATGGCCCACACTCTATGGCCAAAGGGGTTAGAGGTATTGACATCATAAATATTGATAACTTTAAAAATCAAGAGATATGGAATCGGATTCCAGGAAGTCCGATGAAAATTTATTTAAATCGATTGGATACTAATTGGATATAAATAAATATGCGTGGATAATATATTAATAGTATCGTTAATAATATATAATTAAAATTGTTTAAAGTCTATATGGCCTTAAAAACTTAAAAAAGAAACTTAATAATAGCCTTTAGGATTTCTAGGCATGCGTGATTCACTTGAGAACAATCGATTGTAAAACCCATTAGCAAGTTAGTCATTTTAGTTGTCTACCTTCCAGGAACCAAACCAAATTTTTCAATCGAGGATTTATACTGAAACTCAAAATAAATTGGACAAGCACAATCTTTTATTCTTTTAAGAGATCATTAGCAGAACTATATAAGATCCTAAAATAACAATTTTAATAAAATGTAAAACATTACAAAATTTGATGATCTTGATTTTCAATAAATCTTCTATTTATCTTTTATGAAAAAACAAAAGATTTGTTTGGTTGGCCTATTTATTTTGTAACGTATAGTACATTTTATTTTTATATAAATCTATGGCCTACTGGTAGATATAATTTGTATAAATTAAATTTTCTATAATTAGGGCAAAAGCAGCTATTTTGTGATTTATGGTTATAATATTCAAACCTATCTAATTGCTTCTATTCTTTGTTTTTCAGATTGGATTTTGCCTCGAATTAGACAAGACGTATATTTAGTTTTGGGTTGCATTCCTATCTCTTCTGTTGGTGTCAAAATTTTTCATAATTTCTCTAATTTAGTAAGTAACTTAAATTTTCAATTTATTTATTTATTCACTTAAAGCTATTTATATATTATATTACAACACAATAAAAAAAAACTTCGTTATATTTTTTCCTCTTGCTTACAAATAAAATTTTTTTTATTTATTCATGACTTATCATACCTATCAAGGTATCCTACATATCCTGGGATAAATTCTTTTTAGCATTAAAAATACCACAAGAGTCTTTTTTTTTTAATTTTATTTAAGATTTTGACATTAATGCCATAACCTTACGTTTTAACAATACAATTTTACATAATTTTTTTATATTATCATAGATTTTTATACATTTATATTCTTAGAAACGAGAGTCATTATATTTATACTTCCTTCCATCAACCCAAAACATAAACATAAATTACGATCAATAATCTAGTTGTAATTTTATTTTTGTTTACAGTTTCTGTGCCAGAGAAAGAAATTTAAATCCCCCCCCCCCCCATTTCTCTCTTTTGGTCATAAAATGTTTAAAAAATTTGATTCCTGTTAGTCTTTTATTCTACATAAATTTAGCCTATATAATGTTTATGGTACAGAATATCTCCAAAATCAAATTGAAAGCCAATAAAATCTACTTCGAATTATTCTATACTTTAGATAGTTTTCATATTTTAGAGTTCCGCTCATAAGAATAGTCGTAGCCAAATATTTTAGGTCTTATTTTATTTAAAAAAAAATCAGAGCTTTATAATAGTATATATGAGTGATATCTTCTTGTCATTTAGAAAATTTATTATTATTTCATTTTAAATTTGCTTGGACTATTTGACCATTTTACGAATAGCTTAAAAAAGGTTTATGATGTTTTATCAGGTTCATTAGATGCGTGAGAATCTGCCCTTTTGCCCGTATGACCGACCCTACCACCCAACAGCCCCTGACCAAGACACAAACACTAATACATAAACAACTCAAAGGGTTTTATTTATTTGGTTATCCTCATTATTTAAACACTTTGCCACAAACCCAAACGAGCAACAGGAAAAGCAAAAATCTTTAAGAGGACCAATCATTTAAAACAGCCTAAACTATTTATTTATTGGGCTGAATTGACTAATGAGAGCCACCATTGTTATTTAAATTTTGAAAGATGAATTTTTATGTCTTAGAGATAGTTTACCGGGATATTAATGACGTTTACTCTAACTGTTGCAGATTTTTGTGCATTTTATTGATTTCATACCAATAGTTCTCTGATGTGATGGTTTCGCCAAGAATCAAGAAGTTTTAGTGAAAGTTAAAATAGCAAAAAGTACAATTTTTTCTACTCCAATCTAATAGAAAAAATTTTTCAGCTCTAATACCCAGTATCTGAGTCTAGTCTTCTAGAAGTCTCAAGTTATTCTAATATATGTGTGGGGCTCATATAAATGTTTTTTGCAATTTTCGTCTGAACTTTTTTCAAAACCTGGAGAAAATTTCAGGGCCAATTTATTAAAATAAGCCCGCTTATTTCTACTTTTTGGAGCATCCAATGGCTTTTCTTCAAGACTTTTCTTTGATGTAGGGTGAAGAAACAGTTCTTCTCTTGATGTTTAATATATTTATTGAATAGTCTGGCAAATAATAATGTTTCTTTTTTTTTTTGCCTGTACCAAGCTCTAAAATTTTATTCACAGCTTTTAGAAATACAGCTTCATTTTTAGGTAATACCTTCATCTTTCAGCATATTTTTTAAATTCGGAAGAAATACGTATCGTTTCTTAAAAAATATTACTTTTCTAAATTAGAAAACTTTTGATTATTTTTATAGAGCTGTTCAGAATATGGATGGAATATATAAAAATATACTTTTGCCCTCAGCTATTCATTTTAATCAAGTTTTTATAAATTCATTTACTTTTTACTCTTTACTAAAATAAATGATTTTGTTAATTATTCCCTTTTATATATTTTTGATAAAAAATTTTATACAAATATTTATTATTATCTTCTAGTGAAATAATATTTTATTAATTCACTTCGCATTAAAAAAAAGTTAAATTTATTCTCTTTTGATCTGAATTTCAAACCATATGATGTTGAATTATAATCTAAATACGGGTTTGACAAATTTACGTTTTATTACATTTGAATATATGAAACATTCTAGATGATGGATCTACAATAAATTAATAGAAACTTTATTAATAAAAAAATAAAGTTTAATAAATATGCAAATTAAAGAGGAATTTTTATAGACCGACTTTTAGAGGAGAACAATTATAATAATACGAAATTTTGTATTTAGAGGATAAGTTGGTGTTTATTATAAATGTATTAGTTTACTATATATTTTTAAATTTTTCTTTTAACACTTAGGAAAGGATTATATAAAAGACAATGAATACTCATATTTTTCGAAATTGAAATTTTAACAGAGTTCTATGAAAAAGTAAATCTTCTCTCTCTATAGCTATGTGAGAATGTACTTATGAATCTGAAGACATACATAATTACAGTCATATATCGTCGCTTACAGGAAAATACTACATATTTCAATTTTTTGTAATATTAAATAAACTATTCCAATTGATTCAAATTTTTTAGAGGATCTATCGGACAGTTTCTTAATGGTAGCCATAGGAAGGATGCAAATCCCTAAACTATCAAGAATTTAATGCCAGAGATCAATCCCATACAAAATTTGAATCCAGAGAAATTAAAAAATCAATTTTATAAAAAAAATGATATTTGTGATGCAACGAAATATCGTTCTCTTTCTGACAAAACTCACAAAACTATTTTTTGTTATACCCATAAAGTGTCAGCATCAGCTTATTCACATTAGGTGGATAGGTGGGAGCAAACTTCTAGACGGAGGGCATTTCAAAATTTATTTTTTATATAGAGATTTTTAGTATGAATAACTATTCAATCGCTTTTTCTAAAATTATTTGTCACTTGATAAGAAAAAATTTATTGAGAAACATTTTGTTTTTTCAAAATGTTTTTTATTTTAATTATAATTATTTATTTATTTTTTTAAAATAAATTACTTGTTATCAAAAAACTTTTAAATTCACTATTACAATAGGAAGAGAGACAGAAATAAAGAGGCGACCATAGGCCGATTACCGTCTTCGTCCCCGGTAGCGCCCTCACTGGTTGAGAATGAAGGAATATTCGAGGCTAAGTAAGCTATTTTATTATGTATATATATATATTTATTTATTTTAATGGCTTGATGAGTTTTGCCTCATCGTTCGACATTCTTGGTTCATCTAATATTACAAAATTGGCTTGATGAAGTTTATCTGAATTTTTCCGTTCTTTTTTAAGTCCTTTTCGGCATCTGAGGCCATTTAGACTCCGTCCTTATTTAATTAAATTAAAGGTTTATCTAAATGAGTGACGATGCAAGTGTTTTATTTTCATCTTTTTGATTAAAAAAAATTATTTTCCTATTAATTAAAAAATCAAAGATAAAAAAATTTGTTTCAATCAAAATTTGATTAAAAATTTTGTATATCGGTATTACAAGGTATTCTTTTGCAAGTCTTATGCTAAAAATATTATTTCATGACGCCTAGGGAGGAAATCGGAACTTCCACCATCTGGCAACAGTTGACCTAAGAAGAGATATTTCACTTGAAATATAAAAATATATCATTACCAATAAGCCCCATTTAATGAAATGCATATACTATAACAAAGTTTTTATTTTCATCTTTTTGTTTGAAAAAAATTTTCTCCTATTCCTACCTACTAGCTAAAAGATCACAGATATATAAAATTTGTTTCAATCAATATTTCAGTAAAAATTTTGTATATGGGTATTACAAGGTATTCCTATGAAAGTCTTGTGATATTGTTGATATTTATAAAAAAAATACAGAAAAATAAAAGATACTAGTATTTTTTATTCATTATCCGACTCCAACATCAGTATTTTGCAGATTAAGTAAATTTTCATTACAACATGAAGAAAATCTCTAATCCCATTCCTTCTTTGTTGATATCTCTATTTTAACTATGATTTTAAGCCAACCCGACCCATTGATACAGGTCCGGATTGTCTACCAAATACGGACGCCCCTCCTCCAAAAAAGTACACAAAAAGTGAAGGTAAGGGATTTTCGTTTTTCTTTAAACATGCATTCAGCTGAAAATAATTTTTTAAGATATGATATATATCTTGATTATCAAGAGAAAATGAGTCTCCGGTCAATTGAGACATACATTATATTGAAGGAAACAAGAAAATAAATAGAAGGTAAATTATTGAATCATCCGCTTACTCGGGATGTATTCATGAGTTCAATTTAAATGTTCTAAAAATATTTCTTGATAACGCCTAGGGAGGAAACTGGCCGCTTTTTGTTTAGTTTAGAATAACTTGAAATCATCTCGGCTAAAAATAGAATTAAATCGTGAAAAT
>JAAAKE020156669.1:1543-12317 GCA_010014785.2 Anisolabis maritima
TTGTTCGTGAATAGCTGAAACACCATTTTCCTGGAAAATGGAAGTTCGACATGGTCCGTATGAATTTAACATTTAACCCTGATTTAACACCTTGCAACGTTTTTCTTTTGGGGTTGATTGAAGGAGCAAGTCTACTCTACGAAACCAAAGACTGGAAGAACTTGAAGGGCGAATCTTCCATTCTACAAGAGATCCTGGGAAGATCAGTTGATTCGATTGAGAAGTTGCAGACGAATGCTGGTGCCCATATCAAATTTTAAATAAAACTCCATGTTATGTGCATTCTTGTCAGATTCATTTCTTGTAAAAATAATTATTCAGAAATAAATTATAAGATTTTTGAAATAGGGAATTACTTTTCAATCATCCCTTTATAAAAAGATAAGTTAATAACAACATTAATATATATATATGTGTGGAATAATGTTTTCCCGGGTCCAGAACATATATATAAAATCTAGAAAAAATGGAAATCTCTTTTTTACAAAATTATAAAAAAAGGTAATTTTTTTTTTTGGAAAGCTTTTTTTTTATAATTTGTCCAAACTTTCCATAAAACTTTTTTTTTTTTTTTTAGTTGTCGTTTGATCAAGTCGAAGAGAGAAACGTATTAAAAAGTTTTATTAGTTTTTAGAGCAATGCCATCAAAGTCCGATATGTCAATAAAGATAATGATATTCTCTCATTACAAGGGATCTATCTATCTCCTGACTCCTTTTCCATTTTATCCTAAAGGAAAGAGACATGTCTCTATTAGTATTATAAACCAAGTTGGGTTTTATCTAAAAAAAAAAAAAAAATTAGTTGAAAAGAACTTAAATTTAATACGAGTGTGTTCAAAAACCCAAAGAGAAAAACGATTTCTTGGATCAGAACCGGTGGAAGGGAAGCTCGCGCTTCAGAAACAAAAATTCAAGAGGCCCTGATACTGATCCAAATGAAAACCTTAAAAGAGCAATAAAATTACGAAAAGTAGTAGGATTGATTTGGCAGCTGACAGAAGTAATCATTCTGGTTCAAAAAATGCCTACGAGTGGCGGCATTTTGCGTCAAGAAGTGTCAGTATAATGATGGCCGGTCCATTGTTGACAAGCACTGCGTTAAAGTAGCGTTCTTTAATGCATTTTTTGAGTAGTGAAAACAATTGAGGATGAAAGCGTAGCGTATGTTCCTGCAACAAGATAATTTTCCCCTCATTTGCCTTATAATAAAAAAGGGCCTATAATAATAGTTTTATAATATACAAAATGCATTAAACATTTTATTTTTATAACAAATCAGCCTCTTTAAGTTTGTCTTGGAATTTTTTTGTTTTTCAAAATTTTATCCCCCTAAGAAGGTCAAGGATGGATAGGCGTACCCCCGCGGGATATATGATATCTTTCGTTGCTTTGTTTAAGAACGCAATCTTTCTTTGTTGACCTATAATCTCTCTCTTTTTTTTTTTTTTTTACAAATCACAAGAAAGAAACAGAAAGCAACTGGTTGGCTTCTCTATCCATTTAGGAAAACACAAGGGCCAGTACTCAGTCTATACCGCCGAGACTTAAAATCCTGTGAAATTTTTACATGGTGATGTTAACCCCCTTTAGCCAGGACATTCTGACTGAGCCGTGTAATGGATAGATCCAACCTCATCTCATATAAATGGACTGCACTCGGAGTAGTTTTGGAAGGCAAATATTTGCAATTTGTGTTCTCTACAATCGACTTATTTGACCATTTCTCAACTCATCTCTCTAAAATTTATTTTTATCTTCTTTGGAATCTTTTGATCTTTAGTCCATTAATTAATCTTGAGATTTTATAATACCTCTGGACCGACACCCGAACAGGATTTTGCGCTTTATATTAATATATAAAGATTAAGGTTGTTCATTTCATTTGTACTTCCATATTTACATATTTGCAAGTCTCAAATTTGAAATTAAAAATATTTTTTTTTAATTAAGAAAAGAATTGTAATTTATTCCGATCGATAAACGCCCATTGAGGTGGTCGCCTACCCTATTGAGAGTCGAAGAGATCATATATATATATATTTATACATATATTAATATACACTCTACCTCCCTTCCTTTCTCTGATTACCAATAAATTAATTAAATCTCTTTTTATTTTAAGAATTAAAAATAAAATTAGTTAAGAATAAATAAATATTCAAAATCAATTTAATATTATATATTTAGAAAATATTTGTGGGCCACCCCCTGTATATATGAGGCAATCATGAATTTCTAACTTCGTTGAGTGAATAAAAATTCATCACATTCTGTTATAGTTATTTGCTTAAAATTAATTAATTTCACAAATCCTATTCGTTACATTTACTTAACCAGTTGTTAAAGATAATATAAACATGAATAATGTTTTCTTTATATATATAATTGAAACGAATAATAATATTAGAGATAAGAAGCGAATTTTCATCTCCTTGATAGAATTAATGAATGGCTTCTCTCATTCTAATTAACCCTCACTCACTTCTTGCAAGTTCCTCGGTCCTAAAATGCATTCCAGTTTTATGTTAGCTAAGCTAATTTCAAACCTAAAATTGATAAATAATAGCTTTGGCGTGCCCCCCGCCAAGCAAGGGGGCTTGGCCCAATGTTTTCTACTTGCTCCTTTTTCTATCTTTGAGGCATAGTTTGATTGTGAGTTAGACAAAAAATTTTAATATATATAAAATTTCAAAGCTCCAGCTCACCAGACGGACACTTCGCTATTAATTTATTGAATATATATACACAAATAGTGTAGAGAGAAAAAAAAATGAGTCCTCTTCTTTAGGATTATTTATTAAAAAAAAAAAAATTTAAGATAAAATTAGAAAATGATCACTACAAAATATAGATGACGTGTCTAACCATGTCTTGCCTCATAATAAGTATGCCGCGATATTTTAACTATAAATATTCAATAAATTATAAATATTATTAAATCGCCACAAAATTGTGTTTTGTGTTAGTGATGAGAATTCCGGATATAGTATAGTAAGGTGAAAAATAAAATAGCTACCTTTCGTAAGTTTGTTGTGTACTTCCTACATTCACATTTATTATTATATATTTTATATATACAATAGATGATGGTTATTACTTATTATTTATTATTATTATTGGTTATTATTATTTATTATTTATTGCCGTCGTATTTTTCTACGATTAATTTCCAAAAGAAAAAAAAGAATGTCTTATTTATCGTATTTCAAATTTCTGAATCTAAATCGCTTTGGTCAACTTGCCAAAAAAATTATTCAATTTTTAAATTGCCCACGGAATATGAAAATAAAAATCCTCTCCCCCTGAGGGTATTTATTCCTCAAACTAGCATGGCTTACATAAATTAGTTCGCTTGGGTCTTACAAGGTAGGCATTCCAAATGACCAACAGACTAATATCTTATATTGAAAGACAGGAGCATCCAAAAATAAAAAGTCTTTTGATCTAGAAGACCTTTCGAGATAAATTTATTATCTCATCGTCACTCCAAGCTAAAAAAATTGTACTTCAGTTCATTCCCATATAAATCAGGAGCCTGACAAGACAAATATTTTCGAGCTATAAAATTGTAATGATTACAGTCATAATTTGATATACAAAATAATTTTTAATGAAAACTTAAACCTTAAAGAATTTTAATTATAAATGAAATGAAATTTGTGAGAAATAATTTGTCTTGAAAAATTTCTGAGATCAAAAAATACCTAAAGGCTTTTTACTTTTGGTTGATCGTCACCAACTATATTATTCGTCATTGTAAAGTCCAAATGCTGAATTATTAATAATTGCTCTTCTAGAGCTGATCATTCATGCTCAGCTGTTAATTTTGAAGGAGATTTAATAAATGCGCACTTATGGAAAGCTCTAGAGAAGCAGGAGTAAGTAGTCAAAAATCCATTCTACCACGCATGCGTTGTTATCTGAGCATAGAGCAATAAATCGAATAATTAGTGTATTGGTTATTTATGTTTTCCACATACCAATATTTTATACACTCCATGGTATCACAACTCAATTAATTTTATAGAAGAACTGAAGAAGATTCTCCGAAGGAATTTGTCCTAAATATAAATTTAAAAAATTTTTCTCCTAATTGGTTTCGGTCGGCTTTGGGCTGACCTGTTCCTATACTATGGGGAACCATCTTTCACCTTTATGTAATGGCCTTTTTATTATAAAAGTGATCTCCTCTTTTCACTAACATCTGATGAAGGCTAGCAGTTACTCACCGAGACCAATAAGGTTAGGTGAAAAATTTTTTTAAATAAATTTATATTTTGACACCTTTTTGGTCCAAAGACTATACTCTTTCAAAAAGAGAAAAGAAAAGGCTACGCTCCATTAAAGACTAAATAGATTCTTTTAATATTTCTCTTTCTCTTTCTTCATTTAAAATGATCATATGTTTTTTTTTTCAACCTAAAGACAATTTATATAAAAAGGCAATATTTTCTTAAAAAAAAAAAAAAAAAAAAAAAATATGAAATGAAATATTAAAGCTCGCTTTTACTTTGCCTGGTATTAAATCTTGTTTTCTGAATTTTATATTACACACCCTGCCCTTTAAAAAGAAAGAAAAAAGACAAGACACCCATACTCCCTTTCTCTTTTAAATTACTTTTGTTCTAAGATGAGAGGGATTTTTTTTTGTAAATTCCTCTAAATTTGATGTTCTAACTCTCTCTGTGAAGCAAGCAAGTGGCTTAAATAGCGAATATTGCGCTAAGTTTGATAAATAGGCATGTATATATATATAAGAGAAATTGGATCCATTTCTCATATAAGGTCGGGTGGGAGCTACTGGATTATTAAATTGATTATAATACCAACTGACATTTATTTATTTTAATAAAATAATAGATAACCAGTCAGACATAAAGATATTGTATAATAACCGTCAAAAAATATTTTATTTTTACCCAAGGATTTTCTTTCTAGAAAGGCAGTCAGTAGAGATTAAATGAAAAAAAAAATGAAATTCTTTTTAAATGAATGTTTCGGGCATAAATCGTGCCCTTCTTCGGGATAATTAAAAATAATGAGACAAATGTCATTTCATACTACAACGGTCAGTTGATCCACATCTGGCCTGACCTCCTCCTCCTCCTACTATTGGGATCATCAATTGAATTACGTCTCACGCTATGAATTTTCAACAACATATAAACAAACAAGCTGGAATAACGAAATTTATGCCACTCAGTTAATCGCTTTCTCTTATTCTATTTTACCATCACTTAAAGAAGTTTCTGTAAAAATAAAGTTTTAATTGTATTATTTATTAATAAATATGTCAAAAATAAAATACTCTCTTCCCCTTTTGCCTTAATTGTTTCAAAAGGGGAGCCAACAGCTTGGAGACGATATTACTCAGGACTCGTTTGCTTCTGCTGCCTCTCTCTCTCTCTCGTTGAAGTTGGCAACTGCCAGGGAGAGAGAGAGACAAGTGTGGAATAGATTTGATAGTAATGAGGAACAAAATGCGTAGAGAGAGAGAGAGAGAGAGAGATAACCTCCGGGCATGTTTTGAACACTTTGCCATAATTAAGATTAACAACACATGCAATTCTCTGAAGTTTAGAGAGAGATAGAGGAGTGAGTTGTTGTGAATTTTAATTTAAAGGAAAATATGCATGCTGCAAGAGGACGTTAAAAAATGGCATTAGACAGTAATTATTTAATTGTAGTGATTTATTGAAATTTATTCATTTACTTAGTTATTTGACTGCGATTAAAACCAAAAATGGTTTATTATCCGTAGCATCGAACGTATACAATATGCAACACTTTCCTTCTTTATTTTTACTCATATATTCTATAGAAATATAAAATGTCCTATCGAGTATGCAAGTCAAGTCATGTTGATTATTATTGTTATTTTTTTAGGATATATTGTTTGTTTAAATAAATATCTTTTCATTAATTTAATTTAAAATATATTGGCTACAAATTAATATAAATATATAAAGACGGAGTAAATGGCTTCACCTGTCAAAAAATACTTGAAAAAAATTTAATTTAATTAATTTGGGGGTTTTTTACTCCCCCCCCCCCTGTTGATGGATTTGATTCAATTTTTGTAGCTTCTTTGCCACTCCTAAGGCTTTAGATTTGTTAAGTTTCATCCTTTTCTGATGAGTGGTTTTTGAGATATAAGCCAAAATAAAAGCTACACACATACACATATAAGTAATATATAGGACAAGAATTGCGATAGCAAAAAAACTCGATAATGAGGTGCTCTGAGATTAAAAAAATAAGTCGCGAAAAATGGTCTGTACGTCTGCTTGTGTGTGTATTAATAAGATTTCTCAAAAACGCAAAAAACGTTTATGCTAAAACTTCATATACACTCGTCCTTTGCGAATAAAATCTGTTAAAGATTACTGGTAATTTATTGTCAATTTATTTTTTGAATTTTTTTATAATTATAAATATTTTTCTTCGGATGAAAAAATTAGTGATACAAATATTTACCTCTCGTTATACTGATATACTATTATAAAGAAAAAATATATCGACACAAAAAAAACTCCAGATTACTTTCTCTCTTGCTTAATCAGATAAGAGAAAATTGTGTGATGTGCTCTTGCTTGGTCCCACCAGATTGGAACTTATATATTAGTTCATGAAAAGCACTCTTTATAATAGACTATATATCTAATGTAAATGAGACAAGACGAAATTGGAGCATTTGCTCTCGTATCCTCCGTTATTAGGCCAATCAGCAGAAGACTATTCTAAGTACGAGGAGAGAAACAACGCACAAAGTATATGGTATTCTCCTCAAGCACCAGAGAGCCGTTTGGCTCCGATTATTGTCTCTTTCTTTGGAGATGCTCCAATATTGATTTTGCTTTTATTTCCCTTTAAAGTGGATAAACGTCATTAAACTCGGTTTTTGGTTTTTAATATGTTTAAGTTTTGGTTGGTTGGTTGGTTGGTTGGAGGGGGGAGGGGGGAGACATGTCTTCTTAAGAAAAAAAATTTAATGGAAAAATGAAACGAAATTCATTTTCTTATAAGGGCAACGATACTTTTACAATAATTTAATCAGTGAATTATAAATCCGCTTATATTTCATTGCCCTTTTAGATTGTATAAAAATCTGGCATGTCTAAGAAGACATCATACAACTTTCAGAAAAAATAATGTGCTTTCACCCCTGATTTTTTGTTGTTTATCTTTTTGATAGTATATCAGTTTAGAGAAGTAAATAGTGGTAATAGCAATTTTTTCATTTCAAATATAACTTGGTGGAAATGTTTATAATGATAAAAAATAAAAAATAAACTCCTCTACACTATTTTACTGTGGTAAATGATTAATACATCTTAAATCTAATTTATTATATATGCGGCCAATTTAATCAAAATCGTTAGAATGATTTAGGAGAAAATTGCAAAAAAAAAAAAACCTAAAAACCTATAAGAGTAAAGTGTTTAGTTTAGATTAGTATAGATATCAATAAATGTATGTATTATATATTATTTAATGTCTATATGGTCTCAGATATCTAAAAGATAAAAAATACGATTAGCCGAACCGTGCTTATTCTTCTAATTTGGTCGCCCCCTAGAAAATACTTCCCCCCATATTTAAGTAATTGTTCGGTTTTTAATTTTACAAGAAAATAAAAACTGATAAAGAAATTGATGATAATAATCTTAAATCGATATGAATTGCACGTGTTTATATATTTTATATCTATCTTAATCAAATAAGATTTGATAACATTCAATCAAGGTCAGTTTACCAATTAATATAAATAAATAAGAACGGAGCTTAAAAGGCCTCAGATACCGAAAAAGTTCACTGGCAGTCAGCTCAAAAATTATTTGCTACTGTCATTTTTAACGTCTTTTAAATATTCAAAATCAAGCATCACATGACCAGAAATGCAACATACATGTTGGAGGAGGTAATAATTACAAGCTTCCCCAGCTCCTTGTGATGACGTGACAATTAAAAATACAGAGGATGTCAAAAATTTACTTAAAGAATTCAATGAATAGTTTTATTAATATTTTATAAAATTAACTTCAAAGATTTTTCTACGGAGGTTCTACTTTTTGTGGACGACGGAGGGCGTATAAAATTTGAATTGTTGAAAAAGAGGAATTAGCCACGTGCCGAGTAGGCAAACAAAATTTTATTCTCTAAGAAAAGGAGAAGAGCCCTCTTCTCTCTCTGCCTAAGTTTTCAATTTAACTTGGAAATGTTGGTTGGTCTCAAACACAAACACAAACATGATAAGAAGGACCTGTGTCGGCATTCTCTCCTTCAAGTGTCCCATTCTCTTCCTAATCTCTCTCACTCAACTAAATCCTTGAGAAAGTTTGAATGTTTGAATCGGTGGTTTCGGATCAACATCTTCTTAAGGTACTTCGACCTGCTCTATTCCTCCCCTATTTTTTTTTTTAATTCTCTGACTACATTAAATAAATAAGGAAATATTAAAAATGATAATATTTATATTTATTTCAATTAATTTAGTTTAATTTTATAAAGCAATCCATTTTTATTTGCATTTTAACAAGCACTTTGCACTTTCGTCTACCCAACATGCAATATGGTCCACCAGTGTAACTACAACGTAACTGACTCAAAAGTGTTGCATTCCAATTTGGAAGCCCAACGTTTTAAAAAAAAGACTGGACAGGAGGAAGTTCTTTGCAGTAGTCGAAACGTTTGATGGGAAATCATAATTGTTAAATTTTATAATATTATGATATCTTCTTAATCAACTGAAGTATCGAACCGACGTACATCTCCTTAACTTGAAAAAAAAAAAAAAAGTATTGCTCAATCTAAATATTCGGGAGAAAAATTTGCGTTTGTCTCAACTCGTTGGTGAGTTTCGATCTTATTGAATTTAAAAAGAATTATAAGGCATGTCTTTTTAATCAGTCATAATATAATAAATTTTTTTCTCTATCTATTCTTCTCAAAAGTTTCAAAGTTAGCTTTAGCCTTAATCTTTCATTTAAAGAAAAATAAGATTAATCGGATTTTATGACTTGAACTTTTAATATAGCAATAATCGAGCCGTTACATTATCTTGATAAGAGTTAGGGAATTCAGGTAATGAACTAGTAGAGAGCTACGCATCAAAATTTGGACCTCCACTTCAAGTAGGAGAGAAATTTAGAAAAGAGCTCGATTAAAAATGGCCTTAATCTTCTCAGATAAAAGGGTCTGCTCTAATATAAATTAAAAACAATCCTGGTCAATTCTTACGTCCAGAAATTATCGCTATTATCAAACTAACAATAGCTCTACAATTTCTTCTTATTTCTTTTTCTATAGCAAGTCCTAAATATCTTTCCTTTAATATTATTCTATTGAACAAGTAAAATTTTTTAGAGCTTAATTTCCGCGATTCCCCGACATTTCATTAAATCAAGAGATTGAAAAAATAATTAAACTATTCCGTACTTTTATCACTATTGTCAGATAAAATTTTAGATACTTTTTCTTTTAAAATTTTTATAAATTGACTATATTTTTCCTCTGATTTACTTTCTCTTACCTATATATGTAATATAGTGAGAAAGTATTTCTTCGTCAGAAATTTAAAATCCCCTGAGTCAAAAAAAGTGGATCTCACAAAATGGTCAGTCTGTGTATCTGTGAACAAGATATCTCAAAAATTAGAAAAAGAAAGTTCGTTTATATTATACACTCACGAGGAAGTTTTTGAATTAAATTGGCGAGCGGATATTTGAAATGTATTAATCTTTCAACCCCACCCCCCTCCTAAATTATTTAGAGCCCATTTATTTTGTTTTGTATTTTATTATTATGTTTTTATTTCTATGTATTTCTAATAGTTTTTATTTTATATAATTATATACATATATGAGTGTTTTTATATAAAATGTATTTTAGTTTTATGACCTAGATGTCAAACCTGAAAAAAAAAACAATCTTTGTTTACTTTGTATATAAATATCTAAGTTGCCATATAATAGTGATGTATCTCTTTCATCTTAAGATGATCCTCTAAAAGATCCATCCCCCCTCGCTCACAACGAGAGGTCATAAATTTCGTATCAGGGAAAAAGGCCAACGACCAGCCAGCCCCTCTAATATCGACATCCCCCCACCCTTGAAGTTCTTCTTATACACACCCTCTCTCCTTTCCGCCCTCAAAACATCTCCGTAATTTATCGTTGGCAGATAAATCATCGTTGACAATTGTATCAGTGAGAGGAGAAGAGGGAGGGAAGGGGAGGGGGGGACATTTGCGCATCTGCTGCACATTTCGATGCATATACAGACACATACACAATCTGATTCAGGTTTTAAGATTTATGTAAATGGTTGGTATGCAAATTACTTTTTTTTTTATTTTTTTTTTAATTCTATTAAATATACTAGCTTCATAACTCGTTGTTGGATTCCTAGCCCACTTTAATATACTATGCATAACAAAAATAATTAAAGATTGAAAAGGAGTTAGAAGTTGATGGGCTTCTCCCTCCCCAAGTATAGAGATACGGAAATCGGCGAAAGGGAATGGTGTGTGCTAACAATATACGATGCAATAAACGAGAATGATTTTTTGTAAATTTTCAGAGTTTTTATGCCTTTAATTAAAGACTATTTCTTCAAAAAAAAAGAAAGAAAACACTTTCTAGACTTTGATTGAGAATTTATTTTATTTTATAGAAGGATTTTTCTCGGTCTTTAAAGTATGCTCAGGGTTAGTAACGCTTAAATTGTTATATATCTAAAAACTTTTAAACAAATGTATTTTTATTTTTCTT
>JAAAKE020156680.1:0-14487 GCA_010014785.2 Anisolabis maritima
TTTTTTTTTTTTAATTTTTTTTTTTTTTTTTTTTTTTTTTTTTTTTTTTTTTTTTTTTTTTTTTTTTTTTTTTTTTATTTTCTTCGCTTGTGCACGCCTTTTTTTCTAGATGTTTGTTGTCTACCTTATTTGCAGGTTGATGATGATGATAATGATGATGATAATAATAGCACACACTCACACACAAACACTAATAGTCCCAATATATTTCCCCCTCATCCCCCCCTCCCCAAATTTGTCTATGTTTTTGTTTTTTTTTGGTGGGGGAACTATTTTTGAGACTGGAGAGAGAGCGAATTGGGCCAAAACAGGATCATCGAGCGACATCCTCGCGGGTTGGCTACATCGGCGGCGGCGGTGGCGGAGGCGGCGGCGGAGGCGGTGTTCCAGACTTCGAGGATCATCAGCACGTTGGCAATCTTGAAGAAGAACTTCTCCTCGAGGACTTCAACTCGAACGTCAGCGAGGTCGGCGAAAACGGCGCCGTCAATCTCACTTCCACCTTGCCCTCCAATTCGCGTGCGGTCTGTCCTCTCATGCTACCTTAACCTCATATCCCTCTCATCACACTCTTATTCATTTTTCCTTCTTTTTCTCTCACTTACATCGCTTCGTCATCTCACACTCTGGGAAGAGCGCAAATGATAAAAACCAATTAAAGAAGAGAGAATGATAAAAATGAAAATTTAATAAAAATGGGTATTAATAGTACCGAAAGGAAGTTTATTTATCATCTGTAATATTTATACCATCTGCCAACCTAGAAAGTTCCTTGGATACAATATTCTTAGAAATTTTTCTTTAAAGGACCATAAGTTTAAAAATCTAAACAACTACAAGGTGAACAAAAATAAAGCCTAAAGGAAATTTTTAGGTTCTCAGATTTTAAATATGAAAAAGAATCTTCAAAAAAATAAAAAAAATTAAATACCATCATATATTCGCATAATAATTTTCCGCAAATTTTCAAAATAAACTTCCCTCTAGGCCTTAATCACTCTGTGTATTATTTAAATATGCCAGCTACTAAGTTGGCAAGACTTAATTAAAAAATTGGCAAGACTTAATTAAAAAATTGGCTGGAAATTTTTTTTTTCTTTTATTATTTATCTCTATTATTATACTGAAATAAGTTTTTATTAAAACAAAAACTACTTTGAAAAGTCATTATTAGTAATAATAATGATTTTTGATTTAAAAATTCCGCCATTTTCATTTAATTCTCATCAGGACAGTGGAATCTACTTTTTCCTTAGAGTGTACTTTCACTTGTTCTGTTTTAACATATTTCTTTTAATTTAACTCCCCATTAATGACCCTATCTTTTTTATTTTCGTGAATTCAATTATACGGTATATTCGTTATATTAATTTTATTTTAAAGATGGTGTGTTAAATTATTGAAATTGATAAGAATATTAAAAGTGAAGTTAAAGAAGAAAAGAAGGGGAGATTAGATTAATAATTTTTTATAATTATTACTTTAGCAATTTTAGTTTTATCCTTTTTTTCTCAATAGGTAATTTAGAAATACCTCCCTCTTTTAACACATTTACTTTTTTACTTTATATTTTCTATTAACGTTTTATTCTTATCAAATTATTATATACCCAAAATAATCGACTTTTTTTTATTAAATTTTAAAAAATTTGTGAAAATTGATTATCATTTCTTGAAAAAAATTATGGGACTAACTTTGCTTTCTTCGAACCTCAAGTATAAAATACTATTAATATAAAATTAATAATTTCACTTTTTCACATATATTACGTTTAATTAGATTTGACAACTGAGAGACTGCATAATCAAAAGCTAGCCTTTTAGGAGGAATTTGAAGAATGGAAAATTGTGGCAGTTTTAGGAATTGGATTGTTCCTTCTCTTATTTTTGGTACTGCAAATTTTTTTCCGAACCCTTTGCAATTGAGACCTCCGGGAGGATTTATAACTGCCCCAGATTGAAAATATTTTTTACTTTTTTCAAAAAGAAATTTAATTACGTTAGCATGTTATAAAAGAAAATGCAGAGTGATTAAAGGAAAATATATTTTTAAGGAAAATTATATTACTTTAAGAAAGGGGAGGCGGAGGATCAGGGCTCCTTGTAATTGCTCTCTGCTTTGGTTTTGTGCACACTTACGAGCTACCGGGAATCGAACCCGTATCAGGGTTGGAGGGCGACAGGTAACCATCACAAAACAAAAATCCTTTTCATCCTCCACTCAGCCAATGCCAGTGTGAATCTTCTCTCAAGCTCTTGGTTGTTTGTCATGTTATTTATTTTTATTTATTATTTATTTATTTATTCTTTATTATGATTTTTTAATACAGGCATCTCGCGACTCCAGGGCTGTCTGTTTGCTTATTTAGTTTGATTGGTGATTTGTACATGTCTTACACAAATGTTTCTTTTTTTTTAACATTGTATGTATGTCACATTTTTTTGCTCTTTTTTTTGCATTTTTTTATACACCTATTTTTCAGGGTATGTCGCACTTGAATTGTAATAGTTTTTTTTATTATTATTATTGTTTTAATGAATTTAATTTTTACGGGCATTTTTCTGGGTGTGTGTGTGTGTGTGTGTGCATGACTGCACCTTTTATGCACCTCCATTCTCCAATCACATTTTTTATTTCTTTTATAATTTATGAATATTATTATACTAAAATTTTTTTTTTTTTTCTTTTGCAGTGTGGAACTCGTGCTTCCGTACCTGCTAAAAGTAAGTAATGAAAGTTAAGCCATTATAATGAACCTTCTTTTAGAATATAATAATAACTTATTTCTTTTATTATTATCCCCTTCCAAGATCTTTAATAGTAATCATTTTTCTAGATTATTGAATTTTTTTCGGAATATTCAAAAAAAAAAATTTTTATATAGTTGATTTATTAAACTTGGCCTGCTTAGTGGCACGAATCTTCGGCAGTTAGGTCCACCCATACACAAATACAAATATTATTAATTTATATAATATTAATACAAATCAACAAATTCAAAATTCAAAAACAAATATATACTCTTTAATTAACATGTCTATACATTACCATCAAAAGAAAAGTAATATGTGGTATTATCTGTTTAATCCTAACGTTTGGGAACTATTATGCTTCTCAAAATTAATTGGACAATTGTTGTTTCGAATTAATTAATTAAGTAGGAAAGGTATAAAAATAGATAGAATAATATCAATTTGTTGATTCTCATTATATTCTAATAATTAATTAGGGCGAATGAAAACATAGTGTTTGATCAAATTTTTTTGAGATGTATAGTAAATAATCTTTGCCCTAATAGATATTTAAATACCTATTGTATTATTTCTAAAAATTGTTGCAAATATGTAGCGTACTCTAGGAAAACTAAAGAAGCACACCTCTAGAGATATCAAGAGTGACCACTTAGCTTGGTGAAGGGCCCCTCATCAGCAGACCGTGTGGCTACTATTTATTTAAAATATTTGAAAATGAATAATCTTTCCACCATGGGGAATTCCAAATTCTAGCCACGCTCCTGAGTTAGGGAGGAGGAGGGGGGGGGGGAAGGGTTAATAATTTTTTATTACTTACTCTTTAGAGTTGATTTTTTTTGCGAGTGGTACTTTTTAGAATTAGAATTTAAACTTATTTTGTAATATTTTACATGTTTTAATTAAAATTTTGTATTGATTTTGACCCCCCACCCTCCCTGAATATGCCAGGTCTAATTTTCTAGATTTATCTCCCTCTATTTGCAATTTTCCGTATTAGGTTTAAATAATCCATACTTAGGACTATTACATTATTGATGTGTAATATGAAAAAGTTCACACCAGATATTTTTATTTCACAAACTCCAATCTCTTGATTCTTCCTATTGATTTATACCAACGTATTGATTCATTTCAAATCTTAAAAAAATAATAAGGAAGTAATAGTGATTATTATATGATCACTCCTAATTGGTCTTTAGCTATTTTTCCTGTTGATAAATTATTATAAACTGAAGAGCTTTACACGCGATATATTTATATATTTTATTACAACTCTTTATCACCAGTACTCGACCTGTATTCTCCTTTCATTAATAACATTACTATGCGTTACTATGATGACTCATGTTGAGAAATATGTTTGTTCGTTTTAAGAGAGTTCACATGCAATCAATTATATTTCAATAGAGTCTTTTGCAAAATTATTCATATAAGGTGATTGACCTTTATGAGAAAAGTCTTTATTTTAATATATTGAAAGAGATAGTTCAATTTTATTATATTGGAATTAAGTAAGAAAGGATTTCTTTCATTTATAGATATATAAAATCTTAAAGGAATATATATATTATATAAATAATTATATTGATGATAGTAAGAGAACTATACAAAATTTGATTGGTATTCGACTTAATTCATTTAATAAGTTTATAGCTTATAGTATTTTTAACTTTTGTTGCCACCCTTTGAGTTTTCAAAATTAGTTGCCCCGCACCCCTTTATAAAAAATTTCTTATTTAATATGTTGGGGAAAAAAATAGAAAACAACTTTTTTTTGTAAATTATCTGGTATATAAATGCAATTTATTCAAGAAAATTAATAAACAAAATGCCATTAGATACTCTATAATGGTAATAATTTGTCTTTACTTAAATACAAGTGGGTAAAATACAAAGAGGTTGTGTTGATATAAGTTTTTTTTTAAGTTCAAAACTTATAATTAATCCTAGAATTAAACTATATAATATGTAAAATAATCAAGCTTAACGAAAGCAATTAAAACCTTGCTTCTCAATTACTAAAATTATAAAAAAGTTTCTTAATCATAATGTCTTGAAGACACCCCTTGAAGTAGCTTTTGGCACCCCTCGATAAGAATCACATATAGGAATGACAACTAAAATTTTTTTTTAGTAAAATGTTTAATTTTTAATTATTAATTTTGGGGTGCCAGATCAAAAGTTCAAAAAAATGATTTTTTAGAAAAAGCAAAATTTTTTTTTCTGAAAATTTAAACAAATTTTTTGGTTTATTTTTATAGTTTGAAACCCCCAAGAAGGGCCGATTGTATAAAATTGGTCCCATGAATTCATAAGCTCCACAACTCAACTCTACTTCCTCTTGATTGCTCTGATATAAAATTTTATAAAATCTATATAAAAAAATAGTTTTTTTCATTAATTCCTCATTGCTATTTGATGTTTTTGAAGAAGTGGATCTTATTATTAAAAGTTGAACCTTCCTTATCCTTATTAATGATGAGATGTTTATTCCGGTATCTATCTATCTATCCCGCCAAAAACAATTAATTAGCAACAGGGAATTTTTCCAAAATTAAATTTTAAGCTCGAAATTACAATCCGTGTACAATGTTATTAATAAATTAAATTAAAAACAATACAATTTATACAGTCATTGACCTTAAGTTTTAACGATGACATCACCTTGTCTGCAAGTATAAAAATGTTGAAATCCACTGTTAAGATGACTCTTTCCTTTAATGAAATATCTCAATAAAATAATACAAATAATTATTATCAACCGAATTGCCATGACTCTCTAAGATAGAGTTTCCCAACCTTTTTTAATGTCGCTCATGTTAATTTACCGCGAGCCCTATAAAATTCAAACAGGATGAATTGTTTTTTACATATCATAAAAATGAAGTGTGAGCAAAGATGATAAGATAAAGTTGAATTAAAATTAATTATTTGCGGGCCCTCTTTGAATTAGGCTCTGATTCCAGGGGGGTTCACTGACCATATATTGGAAAATACTGTTCCAAGACTTATGAGAGTAGAGTTGTTATAGGGAATAGCAGAAATTCACACAAATGACCAAGCTCCAAAATATTTTCCAGGTCGAAACAATCTATATTTACGGCACAAAGGCCGGATTTTCTCAATTAAAGGTCTTTCCAGAAATTTATCTAACCTTGTTTCTCCAGTTGTAGAAGAGGTTATATTTTTAGGGTTCTCGAAAAACATGGTCTCAATTATTTAAAAAAATTGTATTAATATTGTGTAGAGAAAAGTCCCTTAAAATTTTCATATTTAATCCTCAGCGAAAAAGGGGAATACCACAGCTCTAATTGACTTTTTCATTAATTTTTTAAACACTTAAATTTTTTCAATTTAATTATAAAAACCTAATATTTTTATTTATTCTAATTTTAACAGATACAATTATACTTTTTCTTATGACCTTCTTCACTTCTCTCATATGATAAATTTTTCACTAGTTTAATACTTAAAAAATCTTTATTAAAGTGAGGTGGGTAGAAAAACAGCTAGCTATTATTTTATTAATAGCAATTCAATTCGACGTTTCGGTTATCTATGCGACCATCTTCAGGGCTGAAGTTTTGTCAATGACAATCACTTTCAGGATTTCTCATTGACAACACTTCAACCCTGAAGATGGTCGCATAGATTACCGAAATGTCGACTTGAATTGCTCTTATGAAAAATACCTAGCTGCTTTGTTTTTTTTCTTTTTTTCTTCAACTAAAATAAAATTTTTATTAATTTCTTTGAATAGAATTTCGTGCGTCACTTAATTCATTTATTTATTACTGACCTGAATTTCCTCCTAATGTATGTTCAATTTCAATTTCCCAAAAAGGGGAGGAGGGAAACATTAATTTTCTTCCGTAATTCCTTCTTTATTAGGATTTTTCTTTTTTTTCTACCTCACTGATGAATTGTTTATTTGTGAACAAATGACAACGATTTACATAATGGGTGTAAAAAGGGTGGTCATATAGGCTTTTTTGAAGTGTGCCTATTGCTTCCCGGGTCGTCGAACCCGCGATCGATGACTCTCACCTGTCGAGAATGCAAGGGGCGGTCTACCTTTAATCCCCTGCACCCTTCAGCACCTAGTGGTGACCAAACTAAACTTCTTAGCACAGTCAGTCTTGTGGATGCATGTGTCACGTCAACGACGACCACGTAAATTGTCCCCTATCAGGTAGGGGGATGATAACTCATTCCTCAAGTTCCAATTAATTGGGATTTGGTGTTAATGATTGTAGAGTACGAAAACGACCTGGTGAACGGGTGATGCCGGAGGTTGCAGTGGTGAAACCTCCGACGTTTAGTCTCAAGACCTGGTGTCCATCCATGTGTTTTTCAATCTCGGCGTTAGTGTCACGACGACCTCATCATCCTCCGTTGCCGCCGTTGACGGCGACCGTCGAGGCCATGCGAAAATCACCAGTCCGAACAACTCGTGTCAGAACGCTTAAATTCAAGCCTAGTGGCAGGCCAGGTGTTCTTTCTTTTTATATGAGATTCTGAAATTGGCATCTTTTATTTATTTATTAAATTTTTTTTTTTCTCAAAGAAATTTTTTTAAGAGAAAATACAATAACTCTTCAACTTACGACCTGGTTCTATTCCAATGTCTTCTAAATCCTAATGGTTGTTGACGATTTGAGAAATATTTAATTTGAGAATTTGTAATTTTAATACTGTGATAATTTTTGAATTTTTTTAAGGGCGAATTGTTTTGAGTCTAAGTCTACCTGTAAATAAAATGCTTGCAAAAACTTAATCTAAAATTAAAATGTTATACTGAATTTTCTTGTTCAGTTTTCAATAGAAATCATAAATTGAATATCTCTTATCATCTTCATCTTTTTTGCCCTGTCTTGTAGCAGTCATAGTTTCATAATCTCGGTTAATCAGTTCGCTTTCTGTCCTTATCGAAAATATTTATATAAATTAATATTGCTACTAATTATTTTAAATAAGTAAATAATTAGGGTTAGGGATTACCCCCATTGCATGTGTAAAAAAATTAAAAAAATTATTACTTTTTTATTCTTCTAAACCACTAAAATAAAAACTACTTAACAAATATATCTATAAAATAAATAAATTTACGGCTAGGTTATCTTTAAAAGTGATATGAGAGCAAAACTCCACTCAGAACACATCTCACAAAAATTTTATAATCCCTCTCGAAATTATTCCTGGCACTGGATCTGCAGTGATATACCTTTTTACTTTCGCTTTTTAAAATATATTTTTAATTTTTCAGAACGTGAAAAAAAAATTAGATTTCAATTTTTTATCATTAATTAATTTAAAATTTTCTTAGCAGAAAAAAAGAAATTTTTAAACTTTTTTCTCTTTTTGATGATTCTAGAAAAAGAGTAATATATGATTGATTTTTTTACTTTAGTATAGGGAAAGTATTGTAATCGTCCAATTAGATTACTAGATTTTGATTGTTCTTGGACCTCTTTTGAGCCTGATATTACCATTTTTCGAATTATGGCTGTGTGCATTCGAGCACACTTTAATGTAGATTTACCAAATTTTACATACGGCTTTACAGCAAAATCATAATCTCGCTCAAATTTTGGTCTATTTCCTGCAACTCAAATACGATTTCATTGAGATAAGTCAATACCAATATTATATCAAACTCGGAGACCACGGTTAAAATTTGGTTCACTTCCGGCAACCGGAAGTGGTACTTTGAAACGTTTTTATAAAAATCGTGATAACTCAAATATCTCTCTCTGAGACGTGTCAAAGAGACATATAATATTGTAAAACTACTTTCCCTATATGTGGGTATACGAGAAAGATGAGGTGAGCCACTCCCGAGTTTTATTTTTTTTTTTCAATTAGAAACATTTTATTATTGAACCTTTATGATGCCAAAATTGAGCCCCTTCCCACCATTTTCTGTTCTTTTGCCACGCTTGGAAATCTTTCATTCCGATTGTTTAATATTGATTTCCTCCATTTTTTAAAAGAAGGTTCATTAAATAATTAACATTTTTATTGGTCAGCTAGTTAACTTATAAGGATTTGTTTTTCCTTTTCTTTTTTTTAGCATTGAACGCGAAAGCTTCGTTGTCGAACGGCCATGGTACCAATCACTTTTTGCAGGCCCCAGAAACCCAGCTGCCTCGTTCTCTTGGTCCAACAGCTAACTATAAAACCTCACGGTTGTTGCAACAACAGCAACAACAGCAACAGGAACAAGGTAGCGGTGTTTTCCTTCGTCTCTCCCGTTCTAGTCCATTTCCTTCATTATCTTCATTACCAATTAATTATATCTAAACATCATAACACATAATAATAAAATTTTAGAGATCTTTTTTTAAATTTGCTTAAATTAGAAAGCTTAAATGGTGAGGCGTATATGGAATTTTGCAGGGTCTTGGGGCCGCATATTTATCTGATTCTTCTATTCTGGCCAAAAATAATTTTACATTGACCCATTTTGGAAAGCTCCAAATATTAAATGTAATAATTTAATTTTAGCTTGACATTTTTTTAAAGACTTTTTTGCAACAAATAAAATTTTGGCAGATTTTTACTATATCTAGAATTTGACACCCGCCCCTCTATAACTAAAATAAACTTCCAATTTCCCCTGATCCCTTCTAGTTTTTCACTTTTCGAAATTTTATCATGTTTCCTCTCACAGATAAAAAAATGTTTTAAATACCCTTCCATTAATGAGATTTTTTTCAGCCGCAGCCGCAGCTGCAGCACGAGCTGCTGCTGCGGCTCAAGCACAAGCCGAGGCTGCGGCTGCGGCAGCTGCAGCGGCCGCAGCAGCAGCCGCGGCAGCACAACAGAGTAACACAGCGGGTCCTAGTCGTAGCCGAAGGTCTAATGTCGTTAAAGAAGTGGAAAAACTTCGAAAAAATCGGGATGAACGACGAGCACGACAACAAGAACTTAAAGAAGAAAAAGAAGTCCTGATGAATTTGGATCCAGGCAATCCTAATTGGGAATTTCTTGGAATGATTAGGTGAAGTAATTTATTTATTTTTATTTTTTACTTCCTATATGTGGAGGTGAACTAGGTAATACTTTTAATACCTAGGTAACCAATAGTACTCACGCGATTTATGATCTAAAAAAACTTATAAACGTACTTTTTTCGTCTTGAAATGTTCCAATTGCGTGTGATGTTTTGTGAAATTGTTCCTTTCTTCTTAACGATTTGATTGTTCTGATTACTTAATTATTAAATTATTTATAGAAATATATTTATTTATACTACTGCTTGGTGGAAATCCAGAACGTCCTCTTGTGAAGGACATGCATGGACACCCATACACCAAATCACACCAGCCCTGAACATATCATCTCTTATATATATGAAGATATAGTAGCAAAAAAATGAAATTTTACTTTCACTACTTTATTTTGGCGATGGTAAGATGATGTGTTCATTGGATCGGGGCGATTTGGTTTAGGGGTGTGTTTGGGCCAGAACGTTCTTCAACTTTCACTCACTTAACATGGCTATCTATTCATTTATGCTTTTCTCATGTGATAACAAGGATAATTAGGCACCCTGGAACATTTTTTTTTTTTTTATAGAAAAACACTATTGAAGAGCATGAGTACCACCACGAAAGTGGAAGATACCTGTTCGAATTCGAAAGGAACTATTTATGCCTAATTTATCATCTCGTCCTTGCTCTCTTTTAATACTAATTAGTTTTAGTCCTTGTCAACTAAAGCTAAAAGAATTTAACTGGGAGGTATATTGCAGACCGGAGAATAAAGATCAATAGAAGAAAGATTGCGACAATGATTTTTCTTTTATTATCAATTCTCTAGTTAATGTTTTGATTCTGAGTTGGAATCTTTTTCTGAGCTGGAATTGTCACAAAGAGGTATATGAATTCTCCAAGAGGACATCCATGAATATACATAAACATAAATATGTATAAGGAAGTTTCTGAGAATTAATACCAGCCGGTAAAACGCCACCATCTTCAGTACAATTGAGGAATTAAACAATTTTTTTTAGACAGACATATATATTTTAGAATTAAATAGATTATACGAGTTATCCAACAATACCTTCCAATTATCATAAATAGATTTATATTCTCAATAAGAAATTATTTCGTCAGGAGATGTCTTCTTTTTTTTTTTCTAATAGTGAGTGGCTACGAGTCTGCTTTGAGAATGGAGTCATTAATAGAGAAAAACCCTAATAATTCCTTGCTGAGAATATATATATATACAGTTTTATGTTTATGTATATTCATGGATATCCTCCTGGAGAATTCATATACGCCTTTGTGTCACAATCTCAGTTCTGAAGATGATTTTATTTGAGGATCAACGTTACTTATAGGATTTATAATAAAAGAAATATCTGGCACTCTTTTTTTTATTTCTTCTTCATCATAAAAGAGTTTAATTCTTGTAAGAGATTTATTTGTATCTGTTATCTCCTTTCATTTTAAAATTTATAGATTTTCCAATTTCAATCAGTATTTCGATCATTTCTTATATTTTATCAGATGAATTTTTATTTTTTTTATAAAAGATATTTGTATTTGATTTGACAACTCCAAAAACTCAAATTTTCTACCATTAATTTAATTATTAATTATTCTTTTTTATTTAATACAGGGAATATCGAGCGGGAATTGATTTCCGGCCAATAACTGATTCAGATCCAGTTGAAGATCATCAAATTACAGTATGCATCCGAAAGAGGCCGCTCAATCGTAAAGAAATGACACGCAAAGAGGTGGACGTCATAAGTGTCCCAACGAAAGATCAAATCGTTGTACATGAACCCAAAAATAAAGTTGACCTCACGAAATATTTGGATAATCAACTTTTTCGATTCGATTACGCCTTTGATGAAAGTTGCTCGAATGAACTTGTTTATAAATATACGGCTAAACCCCTGGTGGAGACGATCTTCGATGGTGGCATGGCTACGTGTTTCGCTTACGGACAAACTGGGAGTGGTTTGTTAATTTTTTTTTAAATACATTTAATTAGAGAATGGATGAAATGTTCAAGTCTTTTCTTGAAGACTTTTTCATATGAAATAATTATTAGTCGATTACTAAGGCACACTTCCATTGTAAATTTTATTTTTTGTTGGGTTTATCTGATTATTCTTGTATTTTCCATTAGGAGGTTCTTTTTAATCTATTCTCTAAAACAAGGGTTCACATTCTGGCCCAAGGCGCTCTGCCCTACTCCTACACTGGCTTATAGGAGCGCCACAAAATCTTCCAATTAAAAAAAATTATTTTTTCTTTAGGATATGTAAGAAATTAAAACCAAAAGTTATATTAATATAATATTATTTATTTAGAAATTTTGCTCAAATTTGTCTTCACATCACTGAAAAATTGTATTATGCTTAGGGCGTGTATTTCAAAAGTTAGGTAACCACTGCTCTAGGATGTTTTAATTATGTATATCTTTAATAAAAAAAAGTCTTTTAACTCATTAAATAATTCCAGGGTTCATTATATATATACCATACCATATACTATATGGTTAGGTTTATTTAAATTATTAAAATTTTTTATAATTAATTCACATTTTCATTTTAAGACAAAAAAGGGTGATCGAAGTTTTTTACTTCACATTAAATAATCATCATTGTTGGATGGCTTGATCTCGTAAAGAATTTTAGAGACATACATGTTTGAATATGTATGTTTATAGTATGTATCTAAAGAGAAAAAATACTTTGCTCTTATTGATTTATTCTCGATTAAATATATCCATATAAAAAAAATATAAGTGGAAGGAAGGCTGGAAAGTAGATAGAGGAATCCATATATCGACGTTTCAGAGACTATACAGATTTCATCTTCAGGACAAAGGCAGTTAAAATAAAGTACGTGTCTCCTGCAATCGTCATTAATATCGCTGCTCGGCTCTTAGGATATACAGTCGATATCAATAAGTAAATTTACAATACAAACTTTATTTTAACGACTTATGTTCTGAAGATGGAACTGAAACTTCAGAGGCAAATAAAATATATTGGGCCAAAAAAAACCTTTTTTTCCAAATAAAAAAAATAAATAAAATTCCATAGTTTAGAGCTCTGCAAGACACGGATAGGCTCATAGATCTGGAAGGGTCAGGAAGAGTGATATTCGTGATTACACACTCACTATCTGATGGGGCATGGGCGTTAGCCCCCTATTTCCACCCATTGAAATATGTGCACAGGGGACGGGTATGGAATTTTTTGAAAGATTCTAAATAGGAGATTCAAAAATAGAGGTAGGAATGTGCGGGCTTGGAAAATTGATAAAAATTACCTGTCTTGGGCAAATACGGACTACTGAATTTTGATTCAAGCAGAGCTCTATTAGTATATAAATAAATTATAATTTTTAATTTAAAGCACAACTTCATTATGTATTTAAGTAATAATAAAAAATTATTCCAAAAATATATTATTTTTGGTTACGAATGAAGAATGAAAATATCTTTTATAAATAAAATAGATAGTCCATTATTATTGATAATATTTTATTTTCAGGAAAAACGCATACTATGGGCGGTGATTTTAATGGCAAAACTCAAGATTGTAATAAAGGGATATATGCAATGGCTGCTAAAGACGTATTTAAATTTTTAAGATCAGCCAAATATAAAAAACTCAATTTAGGAGCAAGTGCCTCGTTTTTCGAAATATATTCTGGCAAGGTATATTTTATATATATCTTTATTAAATATTATTTCAAGTTTTTATTTATAAATTTATTTTTTTTATTAGGTTTTCGATTTATTAGCGGGCAAATCAAAGCTCCGAGTCCTTGAAGATGGCAAACAGCAAGTGCAAATCGTCGGACTTACAGAACAAGTAGTCGATTCAGTCGAAGAAGTTCTTAAATTAATTCAACACGGTAATACCGCTCGTACTTCCGGTCAAACGTCAGCGAATAGTAACTCATCACGATCGCACGCTGTTTTTCAAATCGTACTTCGTACACCTGGCAATTCCAGGGTACATGGAAAATTCTCGTTGATCGATCTCGCGGGCAACGAGCGAGGTGCAGATACATCGAGCGCTAATCGACAAACTCGTAAATACAATCTTAAATATTGTCTTCATTTTAATTGAACCCGCATTAAGTTGTAATCCAATTTCAGGGATGGAGGGCGCAGAAATCAACAAATCTCTTCTCGCATTGAAAGAATGTATTCGCGCCTTAGGACGTAAAGGAGCACCTCATCTGCCCTTCCGGGCATCTAAACTCACTCAAGTCCTTCGAGATTCATTTATTGGCGAAAAGAGCAAAACATGCATGGTATCAAATATTTTTGATTGTGAATTCGAAAATAGCAAACTCTATAGAACAACTTTTTAAGTGTAAATGGCCGCATGGGCTAAATTTTTAGTAGCTAAAATTTTTTATTTCAAATTAAATAATCACCATTAATAGTTGATCTGGCAGGACTCATTAAAAATAAAGGCAATAACTTCCATTAAATAGAATATATTATTATAAAAAAAAAATATGTTACCTTTCAAGAAAGAAATTAGCCGAAACAAAAAGTTTAGTCTACATATATACCCATAGTCGTTATTCTCGGGACGGACGATTAACGATTGAGGTGCAGGAAGGAAATGGTGATAGGAGGAGCTAGGCTCCTTTAAAGCTGGCGGGGTACAGCTGGTACTTGAAAGCATAATCTGACCTAGTAATTGGCTGAAAGTACGTTGCGAGACTATTGGAGGGGTATT
>JAAAKE020156680.1:14587-30753 GCA_010014785.2 Anisolabis maritima
GTACAGCTGGTACTTGAAAGCATAATCTGACCTAGTAATTGGCTGAAAGTACGTTGCGAGACTATTGGAGGGGTATTTTATTTTTTATTTTTTGAAAATGTTTTCTCTTCAGATTAGTGTAAAAAATTTCTACTCGACTCGCTGTTGGAGGACATTAAAGAAACAGGAATTAAAAAACTAAAACATTTAAAAAAAATACACAGGAAGAAAAAACAAATACATTATTATTATATTACTATTTTTTTATTGTTATAATTCAAGCGAAGGTAGAACTTAGAAGTTCAAATTTAGATACAAGTATATCATTTTACTCGGGAAAAGGCCTAGTTTCAGAATATAAAAAAAACTATCTAATAACAAATTGTACCCCCTCCCCTCTAGCATCCCCTTTAATTGATTGATGTTTGAAAGAAATGATCCCAAATTGAAACATCACTTCATATTACGAGTTTTTCCTTTTTTTCTCTTATTTTAAATTTCTTGGTAAAAAATTTTTATTTTGTTTTCAAATCACTAAAGAATGCTATAAAAAGATTTTGTTTCAAATAATTCAAACTCAAATTTTTTCCTATGAATTTTTTAGTTTTTTATATTTTTATCAACCGACTTCTATAGAGAGGGACTTTTTGTAATCACACCAAATGTTTTCTCTTCAGATTGCAATGATCAGCCCGGGTATGTCATCATGTGAACATTCACTTAACACGCTCCGTTACGCGGACCGTGTCAAAGAGTTGGCAGTCACCGAAAACCCAGACTCAACTAAGAACAAACATGATAATGTCGATGATCAGATGGCCGATGAAGAGGATGATCTGGCGCAATTGCGTTCACTCAACGTAAGTTTTCTCTCTCTCCATAAACCCTAAATCCAACTGAGAAAAAATAAATGATTTATAAAAAAAATTGTTTACCCTCTTTTAAGAAGGATTTTTCCTAGTTTTTCTAACCTTTTTTATTTAATCTGATCGATTTCTTTACAATACCTCCATTTTCTTCTAGACATTCTAGGCAGTGATGCATATTAGAGTGGAATTTATTACAATTATTTTTACACTTATGCGTTTAAAATTAATCAGAAGTCTCTGTCTTACAAACATCTATCTTATTTCCATTTTTTTTATACTTAATTCGATTTATTTACCCAGTTCTGAACCCAATTGGGGTTCTTCATAAGTCATTAAAACACTTGAAAATTTTTTGTCTCGTGTCCTTCCCCTCCCTGTTTTGCCTCTGACCTTTTTTCTTACTACAGATTATGTTAGATTATAGATGTGTAAGTCTTTGATTTTTTTAAACAATTTAATTTTAAATAGATCATCAGAAAGTTAGGAGAGGGATAGAAACCCACTTTTCATTTTCATAATTTTTCTGACAACGGACAAAGTGAAAATAGGAATACAGATATAAGAGATTTATCCCTTCTCAATGTAGTAAATGAAAAAGTCAGATAAAAATAAATTTTAAAGACAAATCCTGTTTCTAATAATTCTTCAAAAATTATAATTATTATAGCCCAATTTTGATTTATATATGCTTTATTTTTAAAAAATAAAAAAAATGAAACAAACTAAAATTTCTATATTTGTTTATTATTTATTTTTTAGAAAATTTTTTCTCAGTTTCCTTGGGTTTCTGATTTTCCTTTCCTAAATCTCTCCCTAATCCTAAATTTCTCTCTCTCAGGTTATCACCTCCCCTCGGCTGCAGATTGCCGCTAATTGAAAATTTATAGATAGAATTCAATTAGGAAAAATAAAATTCTAAAATTTCTTTGTAAAAAATAAATAAAATTTTTTTTTTTTTACTTATATAATATTTTAAGATATTTTATTTAAAACCACGTTGGACAGGTAAGCTTCTGGATTTTGGTAACTGTCCTCATATTCCTTAGATCCCTTCCACCGTTCTTTGGGATGATGTGGCAAATAATGGATTACAGGAGGGAGAAATTTCGGCAGAGATGATCACATTCCATGCTGCCGTCTCACAATTGCAACAACTCGAGGACGAACTACTAGATCAGCATAAACATCTGCTTGAGGTGATGCCGAGGTGGCCGAACACGCATCAACGTCTCTACAATCTCTCAGCATCGGTGGATTATGATCAGGAAGGTGAGTCAGTTAGTCTCGCCCTTATCCTGATGCTCCCAATCATCTATTGTATCGTATTCCTCGTCATTTCTCAACCTTTTTCCATTTCTTTCTGAATGGATTTAAGAATTTGATATTTGGGTGAATAAAATAAGTCAAGATATTTTTTAATTAAAATTTAAGATTTGATTTGTAAGTCACTTAAGAAAAATCAAAATTAACTAAATGAGTGCCATACTGGGACGTATTCTCCCAAAGCCGAAAAAAAAATTAATTCAATTTTTTAAAAAAATAATGAAAAAAATTACAAAAATATTAACTTTAAATTGAATTTATAATTTGGAAAAAAAAAAAAAAACTAAAGCCCCGGTGGCACCATTTCATCAATTTATCATTCACTTGCTTAATCATTTTCTTTTTTTTTTTTTAATTAAAAAAAAAATAAGATGAATTATTCAAATAAACCTTAAAGCAGTATTTTTAGAAATTTTATTCATCCAAATACCGAATTTGTTAAATTCATTTCCCTCGATTTTGATTTGATGAGAAGGAAGGATTTATATATATTTGAATGTTATTGATAATATCATTATAAAATATTTATTTGTATATATTTTATTATAAATATATAATGTTAATTAATATTTGTACTTTAATTGTTTTTTTACCAAAAACTTATTATTTCTTAAATTTAATAACATGGTTTTTAAGACTAATAAAAATCCTTCTCATTTTCTTTTAGTTATTTAAAAAAATTTAAACTAATATTATATAATATCTTTTAATAAAAATATCTTGATTTATTGATATAAATGATTTTCAAAAGTTCTGTAAATTTTGTTTCTTTAATTATTAATATGATCGGTGCCAAGTAGATGAATTTTTTATTTGACTTTTTTTTGCTCATCCATAGTAGTTTTGGAGCCAGGTTGGAATAAAAGCGAGAAAAGAAAAGAAAACTTGGTTTTTCTCCTATCTAGCATTTATTCTTAATTCGTGTAGACGATTCGATCGTCAGAACGCAGTCAAAAAAAAACTTGTTTATTGCTTCTACATCTCTCTGAGAAAAGTGTTCTTTCAGGGTCACACAGTCTATTTTTTTGGAATAAGTCCAACTAATGTCTTCTAGGATTTTTCTCTGGGATCCTCAGAGAGAGGAAGAAGCGTTAGGCAACTCTTCCATTTGACAGCCCTGATGAAAGTTGGAAATATCGTTACGGGTTAATAATAAAGATTAGATATAATTTTTTTCTTTTTTTATTCCAATTTGTCAAAACAACTTTTTTATTTTTTTTTATTTTTAAAAAAAATTAAATATCATTTTTCCAATTTACTTTTAATTTTTTCGAAAGGATCTTAAATGTTTTTATAGTCTCATATCCCAAAAGAGATGGAAAAACGATCTGGAAAGAAAATATTTTTTCTAAAGTAAATATTAAAATTAAAAAATAAATATTAAGTCAGTTTATATTTAGATCACATAGATATGATACTTGTCTCTATTTGTAATTTGATGTAAATGTTTCAAATCTTTACTCCTGCTTATCTTTATATAAATTAAATATTATATATATATCTTTAAAAAAACAGAAACAACATGAAGATGGATATAAACCGTATTTGAAAATCAATTTATTTCATTAAATGAGATCCATGATTGCTAAATTAACAAAGGAATAAATATCTAGGGACAATAGAATCCTCCTTTCTCTTACAGATTTTTGGAAATTAATTTCTAAGCATGAAATCTTGCCTCCATCATATATTCAACCGCTAAAGAAATATATCTTGGCACCGCGGAGGACCGAAGTGGGAATTCGCCCTTTTTTATTAAGTAATTTTTGTCTTCTTCTAATCAGGGAAATTGAAATTAACCCTTAATTTACTAAATTTTCCTTTTTTTTTTGTGGCAATTAGAGTATTAAAAAATTGTCATGTTTTTGGAAGAATTTAAAGCAACTTCTTCTCTCAGAATATGGAATATTCTTTTGGAATTGAATTGAGAATCATTTGTTATTATCATTAATAAATAAAGGGCCTTGTTCCTTGGTGCAGAGGTAAAGGTCTTGCTTCACGTACAAAAGGTCAGTGGTTCGCTTCCCGTCCTGAGCGGCCAAAAATTTATTTATATTATATTGGCTACCAATTGGTATAAATAAATAAGGACGGAGTCTAAATGGCCACAGATGTTGAAAGGGACTAAAAAAAAAATTAATAAATAAAGTATATTTTCTGTTTAATTGTGGTTTAAAGGTAAAAAAAAGACAACATTTCAACCACTCATTCTGTGACCTTTTTAATTTACAAAAAAATCACAAAACATCTTACATCTAGAAATATACAATCAGATGTACGGTAAATGTAACTTTGTGATTTGCATCTGAATTTAATCTGAAGAAAGACACAGAATTAGTAGCTAATTATTACAAAATAAACTTCATTTAAACCAAAAATGTAACTTATTTATTAATTATAATTTCTTTCTCAGAAATTATTAAACAGTCACTTTTTTCAATCTTTCTGATTTTGTTATTTCGACACTCTTTAGACTTTGTCAAGCAATGTTAACGTAAATAAATAATCTTTTGTTAATTATCTTGTTGAAAGCTGAAAATGTACCCAGACATTACACGGATAATAGCCAAAAATCGACTTAACTGAAGTGATACTTTGGAGTTCAGACCTTAAAAATAAAATCATATCCTCAACTATTAATTTTAGAGAATTAATACCATCTTTTACTCTTAAATCTGTTCTAATTAGGGTTAACCGAAAGACTTGAAAGACTAAAAGATAAAAAATTTTTTTTTTTTTAATAAAAGTTGTTCAAAATTATGATTACGTACAATAGATTTTATATGGTTGTTATTTCTCTAAATTTAAAGTTAAAGAGATATTCTAATTTTTAATGTGTAAACTTCAAAAAAGTTCTCACTTCAGATTGGGCGATTGTTATCAAAAGTTGCTTTTGATTCTTAAATCTTTTATACACTATTTGGTTTCAACTTGTCAAGAAGCTTGTCCATAAATACTATCAAAATCCCTTATTTTTGAAAACAGTGGATCTCAATTTTATTTATAGTATACACTAGATCACTGGTTCTCAACTGCCGGTCCCCAGAAATTTTTGACGGTGGCAGAGAAATAACACTATTTAAAAAATTGAATTTAAATTAAGTTTTTAGTACAAATATGGTTACTAATAATAATTTATTTTAGATCCCGAACGCTTCATATTTTTACATTTGTTATTATTAAAAATGGATGAATATTTATTATTTTAGATTGTAAAAGTTTATTTATTTTGGGAAATTTTTTACCATATGTCCGCAAAAAATTGAGTCGTCCGCGAACGAAAAAGGTTGAGAACCTCTGCACTAGATCACCTAGTCTTATTAAGATAATTTTTTATAAAATTTTTCCCTGCGTTTTCTTTTGAAGATTCAAATGTTCTAATATTATAGGTTTTAAATAAGTCTGTAAAATTTCTCTTCTCTTTGAACTTATTAAAAATCTCGAATCTTTGGCTATCCAACAGTTACTCAAATTTTAAATTCTTTTGTGGAAATGACATAGTAAATAATTTTTTAATACTCTAACTGCCCAAGGCTGCAAATTCCTCGCTAAACTCCTCAACTTACCGGTCTTTGGTTGGTTCCCCTTCCTTTGCATTTTTTTAAAGTGAAACTACTAATTTATTAAATTAATTGGTGTTTGTAGGAAGCTTCTTCTTAATGCTTTTTTGGCGATCTTTTTTTCCTCGCTTTTGTTGCAGCCTATTCACGAGAACTCGATGATCTGCTATCAGAACAAATCCAAATGCTCACCCAACTCAAAGGTAAAGTGGTCGCCTTCCGAAATCAGATGGTCACCGAGGAGAACATGTCCAAGAAGATCAATCAGCACCAGGCTAAAAAACGACATTACTAATCACACTTCATCTCAATTACTTTCTCCCTAGTATCATAGATATCCCTTCCTGTAATCCTACCCTCCCTCAAGCCCAAGAGTTCCTTCCTTACAACTCCTGTAATTCTAAGTTATTTTTGTTTAATCCGTAAAAAAAAAAATATATATATATATACATATATATATTATAAATAACATCAATCAACTTAACTCTCCCTGGTCAAAAATATATATTAAAAAAATGCTTTAATTAACTTAGTTTTCCTAATAATTTGTTATTATTTTTTCTAATCAAAAAGAATTTTTAAAATTTGCAGGCTAAATATTTAAGAAAAATTATCACTCCAGACTGAGATTAAAGTTCGGTCTTTATATGTATTTTAAAAAAGTTAACTCGAGAAAAAGGATATTATTATTATTATTATTATTATTATTATTATTATTATTTATATTTATTATCAATATTTAGGGAAAAAACAACACAAATGAATTTTTGTAAAAAAGTTTTATTAAAATAAAAAAAAAAATAACATATAAGGAAATAATTTAACTTAAAAACCTTAGATAATTCAAATAACATTTTTTTAACAAATTTTAGAAGGGAATTTGGTCAATAAATAAATAAACCCAAATCCATTTGACGAATAATAAATGAAGAACTAAAAATATTTTTTTCTTGTTTAAAATGCTTTGTTAGAAAAAAGAAGAGGAATATTTAATAATTGCTAAACTATTTTTTTTTTTTTTCATAATGCACTATAAAAATAGATTCAAACCCTTTATTTATAAAACGTTTCGGTTACTTATATGGCCCTCTTCAGTTAAAAATAACGTAGTCGACTCTCTCTCACTTTTTTTTAGGAGCTCCAAGTTTTAAGACTGAAAATTTTTGTCTGACCTGTTTTATTCAACAGTATTTTTCTTGGTTTTTCCCGATATTTCCCCTTTTTTGATATAGGCGTTTTTTATTATTTGTTTTTTCAAAGAGCAATTCCTTGCCCCATTGACATCAAAATTAATTGAATAAACGTTCTTTTATTATTTCGTTTTATAACTTTTCTTATCTATTGTGAAGATAGTCATATGAGTTATCAAAATGTTTATTCCACAAATGAATCTATTTGATGATTTTTCTAAATTCCTTTTGGTAGTTTTCGTCATTTGAAAGTGGGCTCTAGAATTTATTTTTGATTCATTTTTTGAATCCCAATTGTTATTTATTATAAACATTGAAATTTTATCTTTAGCCATTTAATTGGCCTTTATCTCCTTTTAAACTGCTCTTTGCGAAGGCTTTTTTTCGCCCTTTTCCTAAAAAAAATGCATCTCAAACGATCTTAAAGAAAAATAAAATTTAGTCAATAGATTCTTTTATAAGATAAAATGATGCTTATAAGAAAAGCTTTGGTGTTGCTTTGTATCAGAGCTAAAAGTTTTTCATATGACATAAATTTGTTGTACATTTTTATTTTATTATTTTTATTATTTAGAAATAGAAAAAAGATTTATATGGTTTTTTTTTTTCTTTTAGATTTCACATTCCAATTTTTTTTTGTTTTCGTGCTATAAAGGCTCGCGCAAACTGGACCGATTCGGGCCACTCGGCAAAAACTGCATGGATCACTTTGATATATTTCATGTGGACCAAGGAGATGAATCATACGATATTCCAATGAAAACAGATCATGCTGATTTTTGCAAAGCGATCCCATTCGGCTGAATTTTTGCCTATCTTAATAATGACCCAAATATAATTTCAAAATCTTTTGGACAAAATATAATTTACATATAATTGCTCTGTATCAGAGCCTAGAAAAATTCAAATCCAAATTATTCACTAATATTAAAAAAAATTTAAGACTTTCGCTTTTCATTCTTTAAAAAAATATATTAAATATTAATGATAAAATAATAAATAAATAATTTATGTTGTGCTATTGTAAATACATACATAATGTTGGGAAAAAGTTTTGTTAATCTTATATATATATTTAAATAAATAAATAAATAAATATATATATATATATATATATATATATACACTATTTAATAATTGCGAATAAATATATAACATGAAAAAATTAGTTTAAATATTAAAAAAAAAGGAAAAACGCGACTCGATAATAATAATTTATATAAATATATATATATAAATGTTAAAAAAATAAAAACAATATTTACATTAAATCTATTGTTTCTAACAAATATAAAAATCAATTGGAACCTGCCAAAAGACTTAATTTGTCAAAATTAAGGAGTATATCCGAAAAAACTCCTAAGAAAAATCTTAACTTAAGAAGAATTTTTTATTAAGAATTCCTTAAGTTAAAATTCTTCTTAAGTGACTAATTCAGGGGTTCCCCGATGTCGATCTTGAATACTTACCAAGTAATTTTCCCTTTTACAAAAAAATATAATGTTAAAATAAAAACATGTCACTATAAAAAATAATAAATTGAATATTCTGTTATTATTGTAAATAGATAATTTTTTTTCTATTTGTAGATAGTATTGTTTGAATTATAATAAAAAAGATCAATTTATTATTGAATTGGCCAACCTAAACTGATTAATCAATCAATAGAGTACACTTTTATTTTCTTTTTAAAGTTTTTCAATTTGTGTTATTATTGCGGAAAGCTTAAATATGAAGTATCATAAAATTTAGCTGTTTCGCAGTTCAATAGCCCCTGTCAAATATTTCGGATACTTGGTCAAAACTTTGGGAAACTGGTCTAAGATTTTGAGGTTACTTTTTCATTTACCGATAGCTAAATGTACATGAAAAAATCCTCGGATCTCTTAATTTTAGGCACTTAAAAAATTCTTAATTTATAAAGAAAAAAAATTTCAAATTCTTTATAAGTTTTTCCTTAGGATACAGGGCTAAGATTTAAAAGTTTAAAAAAGAATGAATAAAGAGGAATGTTTTTTAAATAGAAAAAAATAATTTATATACATAAATGGAAATATTTCTCTTTTTGGAAGATAAAATCATTCCCCTTTTTCATTTCACAATGTTTATTTTTATTTAAAGACGGAAATGTATGGAGCCGCCGATAAGTATAAATAAAAGATATTTTATTTTGATACTTTGTGTCAATCAGCTCTTCATCAATAAATTTATAACAAATAAGAAAAGTGAAATAAACAAGATATATATTTAAGAAACAAGTCTTCCCTCTAGCTTGGAGGGAAGTTCAGGAACTTTACAATTCCTGTGTTCTTATAGTGACAAAAGTATAATGAATAAACTGGTTATACTTTTTATTAATGCCTCACTCTTAGACAAAATTTTGCGGTCATGACATAGATAGTTACTAAGCTTCTGGGGTTAGAAAAATACAATTCATCTCTCCCCAGTAACAAACTTAAAGAGTCTTATTTCTTCCTCTGAGTACTTGATAGCCGGAGACCCGTTCCAAATTAAATCGAACCAAACGTGAGTATTATGAGTTTTTTTAATTTGAAACCATGATGAAGAGCAGCTTATATCTTTTATATACTCTTGTTGGCTGCTTCATTCCTCGAGTTTTTTTTTTAATATATATTTATTTTTTTTATTTAAAATAATGATATATATCTTTGGTCAAAATTACAATTAAATCAGAGATCTTCTAGCAAATAAATTTCTGTCATTAATAAAGTTAATGAAGTCTTAAATTGATACCAAATAAATATATATTATCCTAAAAGTTAGATAATCTCATGTTACAAGAGGAACTTATAATGAAAATTGATAATTAATCTAAGAGAAAAAGGAAGAAGAGCCTACTGTCCTGCAGAGGCTTTTTCTTAATAAATAAATATACAAGGTGTATAAAGAAGAAAAGGAAATATTTTGGTCTGATAAAAAATTTTGTATAAACATATGCTCGATACAGATTAGTTGTCAGAGTAAACCTTTTAGAACGTATAAATTAAAATTAGTGATATTTAAGATATTAGATATACGGGTATATACGTATATAGAATAATTGGTCAGAGTTTGAAGAGTTCAGTCACAAAGAATCTTACATCTAAGATTGACTTTTTCTGGCTTGTTCTAGAAAGTGTCTTTCTTATCAATAAATGTTTAATTGTTCGTTTCAACAGGTTAAATCGGCGACTTTTCAGAGCTTATGTTTACAAAGAACCAAAATATTCCTTTCCTCTAATTTTAGTACAACCTTGTTCTATAGGTTGAGAAACCCTCGTGGAATTTTTAAATACGTGCAAAGAATATCACAAAACAAGAGTAAATCACAGCACGACGGTGAGGGAGGGTTTAAGGTGCAAGGATGATACGGGAATCGAATCCTGGTAACTCATCAGGTTTTGGATATTCGCTTGTTGCCCATAAAAATAAATTGAGCGTCCGTTCTGTACATTGGGCAATAAAACGAACAAAAGGGCGAACATCGCCACGATTGGCTAAATCAAGCAATTGGTAATATTTATACCGTTCATGTTTGACGATGATCACTGGAGGAAATCCCGCTTGCATCAAGATTGTGTTCATTAAAAGACGGGCTGTTCTTCCGTTGCCGTCGGTAAAAGGATGAATATGTACCAGCTAAAATGTAAGAAAAAATTTATTTTTTATTTGAATAATGCAGTCTGTGTTTGTCAATTTATTCTTGTGCATCCCATTTTTTAATATTTTCTCTCCATATCTTTTATTTCTTGATAACCAATTCTTCGATTCCATCCTCTCTTACAACCAAATCTATCCCAATGAGGGATTCTCATTCCCGGTGTATACCCTATTCCTTTCGATATATAATTTATTTTTAAAATTTTTTTACTCTTTTCATTTCAAGTTGGAAAAAACAGGAATTATTATTATTATTATTTTATCTGCCGATGACTAATAAGGTTTATTTAATTCATTAAGTTAAAATTTAGAAAAAAATCAAATTTAGTTCAAGTTCTAAATTAAAATCAAGTGTTGCTAAGTTCACTTTTTTTCATTGTTGGTGCTCATTAGTTTGTCACTGAATGTGAATAATTAGTAGCTATTTTAAAATGTTTTATATAGAGCTAATTTTGAAGATAAAATTATTTAGTAAAATCCATCAAATAAATGAAAATGCAGCTTGTTTCTTCCCTTCAACATTCATCAATGAATTTAGTGGAAATTGTAAGTATAATTAATTTTCATTGATATTTATTGCATGCAACTTCAAAGAAATTCTTTTATATTTTTAATTGGTCCTTTGTAATTAATCAACACATTTTTATTTAATAATTAAGTTTTTTGTTTATGACAAATGAAATAAATTTATACTATAAATGAAAGAATTTTTATTTGCATTGGTAAAGAAAAAGTTGCCCAAAATGGCAAGAGATTTTCCTCTAATCCAATACTACAAGAATATATAACCTTTGGTAACAATCAAACCAACCGAATTGCTTGATATTTTATTTGGAGTTCAAACTTGGAAAATATCTCCCAAACTTTAAATTTAGCAAAAAATAAAAAAATTTTTTTTAAAGCTCAAGAGTTATTTTATTTTTTAAGGTTTGAACTATAAATGAAGAATAAATTTTGCTAGGTCGAGTGCTCCTTTGTTCCTTGATTAAAAGCTTAGCAATATTTATACATCCACACAGATAAAAGAAATTGTTTAGGTTACTTTTTTTGACTTATGAAAAAACTAGTTATTTTAGAATTAATAAAAAGGGAAATTAATTTAAATGTTTTTCCATAATATTAATTAATACCTTGGGGTTACGAAAATAAATTGGGATTAAATTCGATATAATTACTTTGTGATGGGCGATGGCCGCGTAACGCACCGGATGCATTCGAAGGGCCTGATCAGAGGCAAGCCATTCTGCAAACGCTTCCATTAACTGTTGAATATCCGATGGTGGAGGAGGAATGTGTCCCCCGACGAACACTTGGGTACGACGGAACTGACCGCTTTCGAGGGGATCCACCCAACCCAAGACCCGTCGGTGGATTTCAAGAATATCTTTCAAACTTATCACAGTCAATCTAAGAAAAGAAATAAAAATTATGAGTTTGTTTGGATTATTTGATTAAAAGGTTATTGGGGAGGATCGCATTTTATTATTTACAGCCGCGGATCTTTAACTTAATTAGTATTAGGGTGTCCCATAAGTTTCTTTCGCACCACGCTAGGAATGACTTTAACTGGCTATGTTTATATAAACAAGCAGGCTTATCTATTTTTAAAGTCCATTTCGTTTGGTGACACAATCTCTTTAAAAACTTTTTTCTAAAGCGTTCAATATGGGTAGCCAAAGGAAGCATTTGCGGCATGTTCATTGTGCAATGTGCTTTATTGCTTTAAAAAAAATTAATAGTGCAAAGGATACTGCAGACGAGATTTGTAGTTTACGAAAGTGATGCTACGACTATTACGATCGTCGGCAATTGGTTTAAGACATTTTGAGTTGATAATTTTGACTTGAAAGATGAAGACCTCAGGGGCCGCCCAACAACGACGGATACAAATCTTATCAAGGCCATGCTCGCTGAAAATCCGCGAGATACCGGATGCTACTAACATACCCAGGACAACGGTACATAATCAGGATGGAATATGTCAATCGATGTGAAGTTTGGGAAGAGGCGGTTTGACGGAGACCGGCCTTATGAAACGCGTCTCTACATCTGATTTGCTACTCCAGCGACATGAAAAAGATCCTTTCTTAAAGAAGCTTGTCACTGGAGACGAGACATGGATTTTGTATCAAAATGTGCATCGAAAACGCACTTGGTCTAAGGACAAATAGACCTTCACTGTCACAAGGCCTGGACTTCACCCGAAGAAAGTTCTCTTGTCCAATTGGTGGAACTGGAAAGGTGTAGTCTACTACGAGGTCCTTCCTAAAGGTGAAACCATCAATTCTGCCAAATACTGCTTGATAAATTGAAAGCCGCCATAGTAGAAAAACGGCCAGAATTGCCGAACCGACGTTTTTCATTAGGACAATGCAAAATGTTGCATTGGCTGTAAGAAAAAAGCTGTTACAGTTTGATTGGGACGATCCGCATCCTCCGTACTCCCCAGATCTTGCTCCATACGACTATTACTTGTTCCTGTCATTAAAAAATTCTCTCCATGATCAACGGTTCCAATCTGTTAGGGAAATAAAAACGCACTCGAGGAATATTTTGCAAGTAAGCCCCAACAATTTTGGAAAGAGGGAATAATGAGGCTTCTTAAAAGATGGAAGAAGGTGATAGAGCAGAACAGTTTATATATAACAGCTATAACAATAAATCAACCTTAAACCAACAAATAACGTGTATTCATTTCGTATCAAAAAAAGGAAAAAACTTATGGGACACCTAATATTAACAAGGTTTTTTTTTGTAAATTTTACTTCCCTGGATTAGCATATTTTTTATGTACAGATGAAATAAAGACCATCGCCTCTATTTCCCGATATTAGTTACCACTAAAAGACTAAATGAATTTTCTTATTTTTTATCTGTTTATAAATATGCCCTCAAATTTTATTAAGTAAAATGATCAAATAATAAATAATTAAATAAAAATTTTTATATATAAATAAAATTATAATTTTCCAGTTTTTTCAAAATCTAAAGTGGAGTCATCCTTGACATTTCATTTTTGTATGGAAATTGATGTTTTCGAGTTTAAGTACATAAATAAATAATATTTTTTTGCTGGTAGATCAACTGAATCTGGCCTTTAAGATCTCGTCTATCTGTGTTTTTTTTTTCACGAGGGGTTAGCATGAGATTTAGATAAATACTTGGGGAAGTGAGTTTTGATGGTATGGGTCGAGTGTTTGGGGGTCTGGTGCAAAGGAAGCACACCGATGACCTGGATAGGGTGGAAATCCCGGGAGCAAGATGGTCACTTGATCTACCAGTAAAAAATATAATATATTCACACAAAAAAAATGTTATTGTAAATAAACTAGTTCGATTCAAGGCATATATCGAATATTATTAACTGATTCAAATGAATGTCTTGAAAACTATTTAAATAAATAAATAAGTTATCGAAATTTTGAATTAAGTATTTTTGAATATGAAAATTTCTTACTTATTGACTAGAGTAGCGTTGATATACTTCATCGCAGCGTCCAAACCTAAAATCTCATTATGTTCTAAAATAGATTTTCCGGCAATGGCCATCCTTGTCTCGACTATTGACCTTGTTTGACTCGGGGTCATTGAATTTCCTTCGATGGCCACAGTGTGATAAATATGCTGGAAAATAAAAAAACGCAGTATGAAATCTGAAAAAAATTCAAAGGCCACAACAATAGGATTTTCAAGTTCAACTTAAGGCAAAAATTATCATCATACAGATGGAAGTGGGATTCCATTCCAGGAAAGGTAACCCTTGCGAGTAATACATCACAAATGGTCCAATTTATGATGACTTAGGTATCTGAGGTATACATATCCAAAATATCAATTCCATCGTGGGAAGAATTTTTTAAAATACCTGAAAATATGCCTCTTTCTTCATTCTTCGAAACGCCGAATTGGAATCAGGAATAGCAGAGAGTTTGTCCCTTTTCATATCAATACGATGTAGGGTGGCTAGATCCATTTCCTCAACGATTCTAGCTGTTCGTTGACGATTTATCATTGCCCTACTGTGAGCCGGTGAATAAGTCAAGGCTTGGAAGTATAAATGATCAGCTTCAATCACGTCATCTTGAGTTGTTTCAAGAAACTCTCCATAATGGTTAAGTACATCAGGATGTTCAGGTGCCAAAGCCATGGCATGTTCGAATAATTTCAGGGCCTTGTCGATTTTTCCCTGGAGTTTCATGTCCAGTGCTGCGTGTAGAGAGCCCAGCGCCTCCGTTTCGGACACTGTAAAATTAAATTAATATTCTTTTTTCAACTAATATTTTGAAAAAGTAGGCAATTTAAGTTTCGATATGTAGATATCATTTTGGACATGTGATTAATAATAAAAAAAAAATAGGAAATTTTATTATATAAGATATTCAAACATTTCTTTTTGAGGTTTTAGTTTTTTTTTGTATATTTGGCTCATTTTATTATTGAATTATTGAGTATTTTCAAGGGAGTAACCATATATTAGCCCTCTCCCTTGGTGCAGAGCTAGGCTTCAAGTACCAAAGGTCAGCGGTTCGCTTCCCGACCTGAGCGACAAAATTTTATTTATATTATATTGGCTACCAATTGATATAAATAAATAAATGTCTAAATGGCCTCCGATGCGAAAAGACTTAAAAAAAAAACATATTGTTTAGGGGGGTGGTAGTTTCCTTATTAGTGAGGAATCCTTTGTAGGGAAATCGATATAATCTCGGATGAAAAATGTTAAAGTACATAAGAAAAGGTCTTCTGAGAAACAAAAAAATATATTTTTCATGTTTACAAGGGCCATAGCTTTCTGCCACCTTACTACATTATGGACATGAAAGACCCCTGGGAGTATGACAAATAAAATTTAAAAAAATTAATGAAAATAAATATATTTTATGAGGTAAATAAATAGGTTAAAAAAATGAATTAAAGTATTTAATTTTCTAAATGGACTTTGAAGGCCATTATAATGAAACGTACGTATTTCATGAAAAAAATCCATAATTTAGAACTTGTCAAAATATTTGATAAGGTCAAATATATGGCTAATTTTTTGACATAATTCATTTGCAAGAGTTGCCGGATATTTCTGAGGTTATTTATAACTCTCCTTCTTCAGCGGGCTAAAAGTAAAATGTATTAGGGTGAGTTTACAAAAAAAATATTTTTTGGCCCGCTGATGTAAATAATCTTCGAAATATCTGGCAAATAAATTTACTTCGAATTGAAGAGATTTGGTGATTTGGTGGTTGTGTGAAACAGTTATTCTTGGGAGAGGGCAGGTTCAGCCAAAATAAAAGCCTTTATATGTTTGTCGATCTCGGAGACATTTCGAGACAAATTTATTGTCTCATCCTTAGTCCAAAAGAATACTGTGATACTCTCTCTCTTACTATCACTCAGAGAAAATTCATTGTAATAATATATATATATATATATATATAAGGCCTAACTTTATGCTAACAATCGATTCTTTTGGATTGAGGATAGGATAAGACAATAAATTTGTCTCGAAACGTCTCCGAGATCGAGAAGCATTTAAAGGTTTTTATTTTGGCTGAACCTGCCCTCTCCCAAGAATAAATTTACTTCTGCTAAAA
>JAAAKE020156681.1:0-12314 GCA_010014785.2 Anisolabis maritima
CCCCCCCCAACCCCCTCGCTTGCTTTCCCCCCGTTGGGGCGGCCCCACCCCTCATCACCCCCCCCCCCCCCCCCAACAACAAAAATTGTTTGGGGCCCATTTTTTTTATAAACAAATGTTATATAATACATTTTAATGAATTGCATTTCTTTTTTCCTTGCATTTTCCTTTTTTGGAATTATTAATAAAATCAAAATGCAATTATGTCTCAACGAAGATTTGTGAAATGAAGGATTACCACCTACTCATTTTAATTTTTTTTACTTATATAACTATAAGAAGTTAAATTTGAAATTCCCCCATAATTTTAACAGAGACGTTATAAAAAAATGATAATTTTTAAATTTCCATGATAATTAAAAAAAAATTTTATCCTTCATTTTATAATTTGATTTAAACAAAGGATGAAGTGAGATAATCAAATGGAGAGAATTGAACAGCCTTGGGGACTCCAAAGATAGAAAAATATACAGTTAATTGGCGATTAACATAAAAGTGCCTAAATCTGATATAAACAACCAATAACCGATGTGGCCAACACAACTATTTTTATATATTACAAGAAGAAGAATACAATTCGAAAAATTTGAGATAAATACATTAAAAGGATGTCGAAAAGCATTCTATTAACGAAAGGATAATGACAATGGAACTTCCTTCATGCCTGGATTCAAAAATAATTTCCTAAAACAATTTTGTTTATTGATTATTGAAGAACAACTAAAAAAGCCGGCCAATTCTTTCAAAATGGCTTTGTTAAGTAAAACAAAAATAAAAATTAAAGAAAAAAAAACTTTATGATATTGGAAATTTTAAACGAATTGTAAAAGTAAAATAATACTTTTAATAAGAATTTTCAACAGACTTAGAAAAAATTATTATGATTATTCATTCGTCTATGTTAAAATTATGAGGGAATTTAACTTCTTATAGTTATATATGGAAAAAAAATTTACATGAGTAGGTGGTAATCCTTAACTTTTAGTTCTATTAATTTGAAAAATGTGAATGAAATATGGCAAAACACCATAAAATCAATTGCAAAGCAAATATTTAAAGTAGGTATGATCAATAAATACGCGTACAACTAATTCATTTTTTTAGATTCAGGGAACCTCAAAATCTCCTCTTCGATTTTTTTTTTCGATCATAATCCTTCTCCTATACTACTATCCCCCACAAAGGTAAATGGACCTGTATCTTTGATTTCGCCTTAATAAATAATTAGGAGAGCTATATGAAATTCAAAATCCTCAAATTTCATGTTTTATCGATTATTAAATTTAGTATTTTCAGATTTCATGTAGCTCTCCTAATTATTCGTTAAGATGAAACCAAAGATACAGGTTATCCAATTACCTTTGTTGAAGATAGTATATTATCGCAACGAAGAGAATTGACTTGTACCGGGGGAGTTATTAGGGGAGTATCGGTTTCTGCTTTTTAAAAGAAATTAACGTTTAAAAAAAATAATAAAACTGAATAAAATTAAAAAAATAATAATTTAATTAAAAATTTAGGATTTATTATAAAAAAAAAATTAAAAAATTGTTTTTTTAAATTTTGGCATTACAAAAAAATAATTTAAGGGAAATGGGATAGGGAAATATTGAGTCTCGTTGTCGGCGGATAAATTGATGTCTCTCTCTAGACGTTGAGGTGTTGACCATGTAGCCCTGTTCTGCCATTTGGTTGAATGTTAGGGGTTGATATGATCCGAAATTATTATTAATTGTAAACAGGTGGTGGTGCAGATCTTGACATTGTCAAAGGGGGAATATTTTTCGAAACTTCAGATCATTTTTTTCTTTATTTTCATTCATTTTTAATTACTTTCGATGTATTTTTTTGTGATTTTTTTACCTCTTATAAAATATTACTGACATACTATCTCAAAAAGCAATTGAATTGAATTATATTATAAAACCGAGTTGAAATAAATTTTTTAAATTTGCTAAAACTTCAAAGAGCACATCTCTAACTATTTAAATAAAATAATTGCGACTTAGAAAGATCAAACAAAAATTTTGAGAAAACAGAAAAAAATAGGGCCAAAAAATTTTTTTCTCTTCATACAATTCATTTCAAATTTTCAAAAGAATAATACCAGCTAATAAATCTATAATCTTCTATTATAATATGAAATAGATGTAGAACTTTTTTTTATTAACAGATCAATTTTTTTTCTGAGTTGAAGTTCGAAGTTAAGAGCTTAAATAAGACATTGTCAAGATCTTAAATTTAAATCCAACTTTTGGAGTTCTCTCGAATGAAGGTGATTCACTTCTAGAATGTCGGTCAACCCGATTAGGAGGTTGTGAAATCCCTCGGAGATGTCAGATGCCCTTAAGGGCAAAAGGGCCAAGTCAATCAACAGGACAGGAAGAAGGTCACTCGCCAATTTATGTCTTATTTATAAACAGTTTCTATTTATTACTATATTTTATAATAACGAAGTATGCATATACTTTCTGAGTCTCTTGTCTTTGAGTCAACGCTCTGGGTTCATAATCAATCAGAACCTCGTTTCCTGAGCTTAAAAAATTTGCCATATTTTCCCATTGTCCGAATTATTTAACAACCACCCGATATCCATTAGCTTAATTACACACAACGTGTTTTTATTTGACTTCTGCGAAAACAACCCGTTTTGGATAATTCACTGTTTGCTCAAAAGATGAAAAATATAATTTTCCGCTTGGTGGCCTCAGGGACTGTGTAAAATAATCCATTCGAACATATCATTGATGGAATATTATTATCGTCATAGGGGGATTATTTGTGTGAAAATTGCGTTTTATTAAATATTTTTTGTTTTTTACATATTCTTTAATTTTAACTTGATTATCGGAGTTTTGGACAAGGTTAATAGAGAAGTGAATTATGTCAGATCTGTTATATCTTTTTTTATTTACAAATAATTTAATAAGGTTACATTAAAAATGTACTTTTCATATTATTTTAATTCTTTAAAAAAATAATAAATGAAAAAAAAAATACTTAAGACACTCCCAATTATCAAAATCTATGTAACAATATTAATTTAAACTAGCAATATTAATAAAAATAGCGATTCAAACAATTACCCGACGTTAGTTACAAAACTTAGTTATTATTCCTGAATTTTGGGATCTTCCATTTTATACTAAACAATATTCAATATAATAATTACAAAATTCAACAAGCCTATTTTGTTTGTTTTTTAAAATATATGCATCATAAGGAAATATTTCCAAGGTCACAGAAAATAATATTCATAATCTCTATACAAAAAAACCAGATCATATATATGTCTATTTATTTCTCTTAAGGAAAATTCACTTTAAAAAAAAGTATTAACGGAAAATTGGAAGAAATGATGGTCTGTGATTGATTGATTGATTGAAGGTAGTTGGTTGGCATTGTGAGTTGAGAGTTGTCTGAGGCGGAGGCTTTGTACCTGAGAGAGGGCGATGCCCCCCCGCCAAGGTCCCCCAGCCTCCGGGTCCAGACTTTCCTTAGGGACCATTTCTGCTTCATCATATTTGCATACTTTTATAACAAAAAAGCATTGTAAAAAAAAAATGCAAAATATAAAGTTTGCTTAATTGACGCTCTGAAATGTTGAAATCGATGAATTTTCTAAATAAAATTTGAAAAATTGTCTCTTATGGCAAGACTTGCCATAGCTATATAATATAAAATTTCAAAGGTGTGTTCCAAGAACTATTTGAAACCAACTACTAATGCATAGAACATTTTTGACGGCCAAAAAACATCTGAACAACATTCAGTTCAAAAGGTGAAAATAAATCTAGACATTTCAATCGGAGCCTCCTACCCTATTTAATATATCTTCAGAATTATGCATGTGGAGAGGGGGAGGGGAAGGGTTTACACACGCAACCAATCAGAGCGCGTCCTGGGCAAAGCCGTTGCTATGGTAACCACCCACGTTGCCAGATTTTCACAAAAACACATCGACTCTCTGTGCCAACACTGTCCGCTCTGTCCCTCCGCTGAGAGAGTATGTATGTGGTGACCATAATTTACCCGAGCTAAGACTGACATTCCTTCTACTTAAATATGTAAGTGCTCTTCAGACTTATACCTTCTCGTCCTTACAGAATAAAGCAAAAAAATTGACTTTTTTAAATTTTCATATTTTAAGATAAATTTTCAATAATATGAAATTTATTTTAAAAAATTATTTATTTATAAATATACATATTTATTATTATTTATAGAAGCTATAATGCAATATTTAAAAGTTAATTCGGGTTGTTGACACTGAGAAGATGGCATGAATTTTTATCACTTCATCACACGTTATTTGTATGTCTTTCTGAGCGTATATTAATATCTCAATTTATTTTATTACTTTTCATTTTTTTTATCAAAACAAATAATAAATAAGAAGTATAGTCACAAAAGGAGAATAAAAAACCTTCAACTGAAATAATAAAAAATTCCTTTGCCTCACTGGACAGGTTTTTCATTAAAATAGCAATGATTGGTATTTTATTTATTAAATTATCACATATTTTGATATTTCTAATCTGATTGAAGCCATCACTTCTGAAAGTTTAGCTTGATGAGCTTATGATTTAAAGTTCGAATCCCGACAGAGTATTTAATAATAAAAAAAAACGTAAATGTAGGACTACAGGAATATTTACAAGGGGAAAGAATTTCTGGGCTAGTTCGATCTTTAGAAGTTGAGTTAAACTATATTTTATTCTTCATAAGATGTGGAAAATAGTGATAGGATTGGATAAGCTCTTAGAAGAGTCAAAATTCAAAGGGTAGTGGATCCTGTGTTTGAGAATTATTCAGGAGGAATCCAGTGGGGAGGGGGTTGATAATTGATAATAAACAAAATTTAATTTAATTTTTTTTATAATAGTGATAATTGACTAATATACACAAACGATAAATCTCTAAAAATGAAAGATAATATAAAATTGTGAACCGGCTACTTAGGGAGCCCGACATAAAAATGTGACAGCACATCATACAATTTTCCTTATTTCAGGCATATTTTAATTTCCTCCATTTGCCAAAAAAAGGAATATTTTTTTCCCAAAATAATTTTTATATTCTGGCAAAATTTTGGTGCCATTTTTGATTTAATGATAAGAAATTTCTTCTAACAAAGCCAAAAAAAACTTTTGTTTCTATTTTTGACGTTCTTCTTCCTTAGCTCCGTTTCTGGATGTGGATTTCTTGGTCGGTCGAACATTTCAGAAAATTCTCTAAAAATATTGTTCATGTTAAAAAATTCCTTGCTTCGGCCTTGTAATATAACATCTCTCTCTCTTTTTTCAAATCAGGATGAGGATTTTAATTCTGTTAGCTGGGAAATACAGGCAGAAAAATTTTCCTTATATACTCATATTATCTAATATAAATTGTAATAACCCCCGTATAACACTTTATTCTTACAACTTACAATAGTTTTAATTTTGACCGTGTTACCTATACTTGAAATTTCTTTTTAAGGATAATTACTTAGATACAAGCTAAAGATCTTGGCCTATTCCTTTAAAAATTAATGGAATATCAAACTTGAACTTGAAATGGACATAGCCAGGGGATCCTTGGCCTTCTTCAAAGCTTAAAAATTACCTTTATGAAATTTATTTATTTAGGAAGGTTTTTGACGGTAGTACCTTTTACTACTAGTGAACCTTTATACAAGTTTTTCATACTTCTAGCAAGTAGATTATTGACTCTTACGTCGAGCGGAATTTCATACTACGAGGGAGTTTTTTCACATGCCGCTGGCTCCGTGTTCATCTCGTTTCTTAAAACAAGCTGCTCTCGAAACGAATTAAACTCGTAGTAAGAGATACTACTGTAAAGGAGAGGGAAATTTTTTCGGAATTCCGAGACCAACCAGGCTACTTATTCATTAACTTTTTCCTAAGGTTAATAATAGGAATAAAAAAAATTAAAACAAATCAAGTTTTGTCATCAACAAAGGCATATTTCTCGGTTATGGTTATGGTTGTTATTCTCTATATATAAAGGTGATGATGCATGATTTCGTGCCAGGCAAGTTAAAGCCTTTTAAAAATTGTGGGCGTAGAAAAGAATTAAAAAAAAATAAAAGGAAAAAAAAAAACAAAGAAAAAACCACACAAGGAGAGGGAAGTTCGATAACCCTGAAAGTGCCGCGGGGATAAATTTTGCCAATTGACCACACAGGCACATACTATTATGATTTCCATGTAAGGAACATGGACATTAACATGGAAATAACCCTAACAACTAAATCATTATTTATTCTTGTCTTCCATCTTCCTTTGGAATGTTTCTTTGTTTTTTTTTCTTTTGTAAACATCTTTCTCTTTCATTTGCGATTTTGAATATAAACATCAAATAAAAAAGTGATATATGTTATAAATATTAAGAAATTCGCTCTAGCAATTACAGTAATTCCTTTTAGCTTTGTTGATTTACTCAACTTGCTTTGACCGTCTGTCTTTCTGTCTCGACATCTTCTAGGCCATTTTTCAGACTTTTCTTATGAACTGAAACTCTGAAATTTTATATCTAGACTCAGTTCCAATGACAACAAATATTAAAGTGAAACAAGACTCAACCCAACTTCATTTGAAGTTGAAAAATTAAAATATCTCTTTAACTAAAAACTTTGGTGTAATAAGGCCGATTTACAAAATTGTTCTATTCATTATTTTGAATAACTTTTGTTTGAAAAAATTTTTGTATTCCTTACAAAAACCCCATTAATAGGGAAATAAAAATTCTTAAATAAAGATTTTTCGTCAGTGTTATTGTGTTATACATAATATATTTTAACAATATTTTGTATACATTATTTTCCCCAATCTTCACAACTCACATTTCATTTCATTTTTTCACACAATAATTAATGATGCAATTATTAAAAATCATGTTTAAATATTTTATGTATAACTCAATAACATTTTTTTTAGCAATTTTTGGTCTTGAGAAAGGATGTGGTTTGCGCCCGAAACGTCGAGCAAAAATTTAATTGTTAAATTTTTCTTCTTGCTGCACTATTCTTTCTTGTTTTAAGTTAATGGATTCTAATTTCCCTCTTGCATTAAAAGTAACTAAAACAGGAACTTGTTCCCCAAAATACGGATAACTAACTATAAGACAAGAAACTCGCCAGCCCTGCGTCTTGGTATATAAAGGTAAAAGTAGACTATTAAAAAGAAGCCAGCAAGTTACTAAAAAGTAAATCCCCAATCGTGTTCTTTTATCTTTTGTTCTATTATTTTAAATTGATCTCATATATTAATATTATAATATTAATCCGTTAATTTTAAAAAATTTTAAGAATGAAATATGATGTTAATTTTCACTTTTATCACAAGTGAATGCAATTATTTCCGATCGATCTCTTTCATGAGAAAAAAATGCTTAATCATCGATCACTCGACAGGTTTATTTTTTTTTTACATAAAGTAATAGCCATTAACTTTGATATGTATTTAATCGTTTGAATGTTTTATTTTGAATGCCAATCAACTGGGGCTTCTTTCCAGGGATTCCCCTGATTTAAAAAAATATTTGAATTATTATATATATATCATTATCAATTAAATGAATTCGATTCTTAGTTATTACTAAAACCAAAGGAAAAGGGGATACTAACAAGTAATCCAATTATGGTTTTATTTTTTCATTGGACCGTAAAGGTTCTCCAGATGCTTTCGTAGTAGAAAAGAAAAAAGTTAAGAGGAAAAGTTTTAAAAATTAAACAATTTCTGGTAAAACGCCATCTAAAAAAGCCAAATAATTATAGTTAAAATTATTAATATTCGTTGCCAGTGAGGAAAAAATTCGCCCATTGCAATTCTTTCTTCTATGTAATTTGATATCGTATTTAAAATTAATTATGTTTATTTATATTTAATAATCTTAAAGTTTGATATGAAATACCATGAAGCTATGAAATGTAGAAACATAGTTACGATTCGGTTAGTTTAGCAGTGGGAGTCTCCCTCTCCTCCTTAGCTCCTTATTAATTTTACCTAGGCATGAACTAGTCCCCAACTATACGACTAGACTAGAAAAACAACCAAAGGGAGAGTTCCCCTTACTGCCTTTTATTTTTTGTTTTTTATTATTAATCTTTTATTTCTTAATAATTTAGTTAGGAGATGTTCCTCACTGCAGTTTTCCCGATTAACCAGTTGTTGATTATTCTTTACATTGATTCCTAATATAAACAAATTATTGATATAATATAGAAAGAGGAATGAGCCTATATCTAGTTACTATTATTAAACGAACTAATCTTGAATATATGTATTGTATGTAAATTTTTTCTGTGAAAATTGCTCTTATTTTTTTATTTTATAAATTTGGTATATTTACTAGTGGTGAGGAATGATACTTTTCCTGAAATAGTTGTCGGAGATACTTCTTTCGTTAGAAATTTTTTGAAGAGTTCGTAGAGAAGTTCAAATAAAAACTTCCAAATCAATTGCTACGCATTATGTTTGTCTAAATGTCATGAGTTTTTAGAGCAACGTTCCTCTTGACTAATGCGATCCGAGAATAATAAGAAAAATATTTCGTCAACCGGTTGATAGCTATTTAATTTAAATAGTATTTTTATTTATAAAATTTTTATAGAAGATAGATAGCTTGATTAAGAAATTCTGATGAAAAACAGCAAAAATTAAAATAATTCCATTTATTAATAATTAAATTTTCGACTCTTCCTGTCTTCTTTAGATCCTTCAAAACCAAACTCTTATAATACATCCATAAAATACATTAAAGGCGTTTTTATTTTTATTATATAAAAATACCTGAGTGTCTACATGATTAATATTTTTCTCTTTTGAATAATAAAGGAAGAGATTGGAATATTGAAAAGAATATTACAATATACTCTCGATAATCAAAAAAAATATGTATATTGTAATATCCTTTTTTCTCTTTAAAGCATTTAAGAAATGTAAAAAAATATTAATCGTGAAAAAAAAATGGACATCCTAAGTCTAATTTTAAAAAAAATTTTAAAAACCCGGTATTTGTTGTATCCATGCTAAGAATGTTTATGTTTTTAAGGTCTTGAGGATGACTGGACTCAAAACGTCGACAATCTTGTTATTAGTCTATTTTAATTTTTTATTTTAAGTTACTGTCTTTTATCACCATTTGCTTATTGACCAGCCAGATATCTCCAATCATCCATAAAATGAATACTATAGATAAAATACTATTCATGAAAAGGTACAAGAACGCTGGTCTAATGATCGAATGATGGGAGCTCCTGATATTTAGGCATCCAGAATACGTAGTAGCAATTGAGTTGGACGTTGGTATTAGGCGCACACAAAGAAGCCTCCCCCTCGAAGATTTTAGAGTTTCTAACAAATCTCTCTCCGATTTTTTTGTGACTTTTTCCTAGAGTATATATATATAAAAACTTTTGTTTAAACATTGGGTACGAGTAAGACTAATTTTTATCCAATAAAAATGCTATATAAATCTAAAGAATAAATAATATTAAAGGTATTATAATTTATTTACTTTTGAGAGGAAGATGGACATGACAGTCAAAAGAGGATGCACCGGGTACGGCGAGCGAAACGCTGACCCTTAGACTACTTCAAAGTTGAAATAAGTCACTGACACATCTATTTTATGAACCAATATATAAAAAAAAATATTTCTATGATGGGATTAATTGAATTAATTCATCTCTATCTACTCCAAGCTGGGCCACAACTACTAATATGTAGTGTAGCCCATCATATCATTCAATTATTGGTATAAAGGTAACTTAATAAAATTTGATGTTACTTAATAAATAAAAATAAAATATAAAATAAATAAAATTGATAATATAAGATGGAGAAATTAATTCATTTGATGATATTTATAGAGTGTAGTTGTTTTTGAGATTAAAAAAATAATGTTTCAAATAAGACTGAATTTATTTTTTTTTAAATGAACAAAACAATGTCTGAACTACTTTCTAGTGGTAAGATTCTTGTTAGATAAATGATATAATCATATCTATTATTTCCATTGTCAGCATCTCTTCTCAATAATACAAAGTCATCAATGAATAAAGTATCAGTAGATAGGATTTTTTACCGACTTATGATAGACCATACTCAGTTTAAATGAAAACACATTGGGGTTATTCTTCTAAACAACTAAAATAACCTACTTAACAAATGTATCTATAAAATAAATTAATTTTACAACTATGGTATATTTAAATTTTGAGGGCAATACTCCACTTATAAAAAATTTTCAAACCTATTAGAAATTTCTGGCACCGGTTCTGCTGGTTATATAGATTAATATTAAATATATTATTCTTTTTTTTAAATGATATTTTTATTTAATATTTTCATTAGTATTTTATATATTTTAAAATTTTATCAAATATCAACAAATTAATTCACTTTAAATGTAGCTCTACCAACTCACCTCTCTGACATTTGGACAGAGAAAATTATATTTTTTGTTGTTTAAACTCAGAAAGTTATTATTTAGATATTATTCAATTATAAAATCATTTCATTTAATATAATTAATTAATATCTTTTATTTATTTAAATATTTTTAAGAATAAAAAATTCATTCTAATTAGCAGGTACATAACAGCAGACTCACTCTCTCTGACTCTTGAATGGCATTTCTTTCAACTCACCTCTTTGACTTGCTAGTTTTGCCGCCTATTTGACTTCATCTAAATTGACAACTCAAAGGTATTTAATTTTTATTTTATATTTATTTCATTCCAATTGATATTAATTATCATTTAAATATTTAATAAATAATAATAACTATTTAAATTAATATCAATTTTCATTATACATATGTTTTTAATAAAGTTTAAATGTGATTTTAGGTTATATTTTCTTACTATTTTTGCCTTTTATTTTAGATGTTTTTTAAATTTAATTTAATCATTAGTAATCTGTAATTTGAACTGAATAATAAATTTCCATGGTATATCATTATTTCATCATGTTTGCCACTTGAGGTTGAATCAAATTTCCTTTTTTTTTTTTTTTTAATTATTTCGTCTATAAATTAATATTCTTTCTCATTATAATTTAATTAAGTTGGATTATATTTATTATCATTTTTTAATTGACCCTTTTTGCGAGATTTGCTTATTATTTTTTTCTAATTACACCCATTTAATCTAAACTAAACTAAACTTGGTTTAGTAGTGTATCGTAAATAATAATAATGATTTCAAAAAACACTTAAAATGAATATGTGTATATATATATATATATATCAGCTGTTCACTTAGAAATTTTATAGTCCCCTTTTAATGAATGTTATTCTTCTTTTCTTTTAAGCACTTTCATATATATTATGACTTTGACAAAGAGTAAATGTAATGTGAGTCTAAAAGAAAATTAAATATTTTAACACTCATTAAAATAAAACTTGGATGAAATTTCTAAACCAAGAGCTGAAAATAAAATGAAAGTGTATCTCATTCTTTTTTTTGGGTTATTCTGTAAGAAGAAAATGCAGTCCAAATGCAAGGTCAATTCAATTAGTGTTGGTTTTCAGAGTGGAACACTGACCACATAACAAACTTTAAGGATCTCTCATCATATTAATTATATATATAAATCATTTATGAAAAAAAAATTGAAATATACCAAAATTTGAACATATTTCATTTCGTAAGGCAAGGAGAGAGCAGAGAGGCTGCAGCACTTGGCAAAAAATGAGGAGAGTATTCAAGGAATTGAGCCAAAGTAAGTAATTTAATAACTCTTTTTTTTTAGTGATTCTTATATCTCTTTTAAAATATTCTTTTATTTGTCTAATATTATGAATTTTCATATAAAGGAAGATAATAAATTGAGAATCATTAAAATAAAATGGAGATTGTTTGGATAGATGAATTATTTCATTTTATATTGCATATTGTTTATAAAAAGATTATTTGTCTTTTTCTAAACTCAAGTTGAGGTTTCTTATTAATAAACTTCAAAATTTGAAGTTTATTTTGAATATTTTTTACAAACAACGCTCCAGTCTTTTCTTTTGATGTATTTCAATTTCATATATAAATTGTGCTTAAAGAATCTCATTTTCTAAATAATGAAAATATTTTGTTTAAATAGCCTCTCAGAAATAAAATAATAGAACGTCTGATGTTTGATTGAAAAATTGAAGGTTTCTTATCTCATGGCATTTATTATTTTTATAATTCCTAATTTCTATATTTTTTACTTCATTCCTAAAGAGGCTCATAAGCATATATATATATATATATATATATATATGGAATGATGTTTTCCCGGGTTGGTCCGCGTTGATTGTTGAGATTAACT
>JAAAKE020156692.1:0-12313 GCA_010014785.2 Anisolabis maritima
CAAATCTTTTTGACGGCCAAATATTCATGCAATATTGAATGTATGCTGGTCCCATAAAGATACCTCAATCTCACGATCTTGCAGTATCAGTTCACACACAGTATCAATGTTTTCCGGAACAACAACCGATTTTTGGCGACCTTCACGAAATTCGTCCTTAACCGAATTACGGCCACGATTGAAGTCGGCAAACCATCGATAAACAGTAGTCCGTTAAGGTGCTTCATCGCCAAAAGTCGAATTAAGTTCATCGATGCACTATTCTTGGGTTAATCCACGTCTAAAGTTGTAAAAAATAATCGCTCGAAAATGTTCATGATTTAATTCCATTTTTAATCGAGATGATTTCAAGTTATTGTAAACTATACAAATAACACTGGTATGTCAATACGATCTGAGTACGTATATCATCAAAAATGTCAAACTTTACGATAGAAGCGTCAGTAGCACTAGTTGAACACAATCCCGAAATATAAAAGGCAACTTTCGTATAGTCATCATAATGACACAACAGCTCTGATGATGTTGGACCATCATCCGGATTTGGACACCCTAACCGAAAAGTTAGCAGTGGATAATAATATTTAGGTCAAATGAAATATGACTGCATTCTTCATTTTTTGCCTTTCCATAAGATTTCACTTCCATACTTCCATACTTCTTTGCCTACTACAGATAGGGAATGCTTCCGCTTTCTCTAAAGATTAATTTCTACAAATTTTATTCTGATAATTATATTTGTTTTGAATGGAAACAATTTCTCTTTAGATCATATATGATAATACATTACAACTGATAACGTCGTTTTTTTCTATTATTATTATAAAATCCATATTTGCCTTGGCTTATAAATCAATTTTAATATTTATTTATTTTTTTAAATGGGTCGATGTTTCATAAATAACATTAAAACAGTCAACTCACTTCTCGTTTTATTAATTATATTTATTTGACATAGAGATGTTTTTTTTTTTTATTCAGTTAATGCAAAATATTAATTTGCTTGTCGTTATTCATGTTAATATGATCGCGCCACACTCTATGCGCTTAGTTAAACAAATCATTTTACAACGTGAATGTTATTTTCTGGAAATACGTATATTCGATTTAGTTAATTCAACCAAACCAAAATTAACCAACGTTTCGATGAGGAAATTTTAATCACAATTGACATTTACAGGATGCAAAGTGTCTGTCTATTCGTTTAACACTAAATTCTTTATTTAATTATATTAATCTTTCTTTGCTGTAAATAAGTCATTTTGGAATTTGTTCTATGACTTAAAATAATTATTTTTTACTTTATTTATATTTAATTAAATTTTTTCCCGTCTCTCTTGTATGGAATTTAATCTGAAATTGGAATTTAATTTAATCTTTGGTAATAAATTTGGTAAAAGAGAGAAGGAGAAGGTGCATTAGTGGTTAGCTCACTCACTTCAACGAAAAAAAAAATTCTTCCGTCACTTGCCATTTACGCCCTATTATAAATAAAAAATAAATCAGCAATTTCATTGGACCTTGGTGGATCTTGATCCTATTTTTGCAGATAAAAATTAATATTTCCACTCCACTTGGAATAATTAGACTAATTGGATGGAGTAGAGTGATCAGGTTGGTCAGGAGGTATCATATTAAAGACGAAACCTCTAATATCCTTAGCCATCTGCAATTACGGTCCATTTGGGTCCATTATCGCCTTCTCGGGTTATTCCCTCTCTTTCTCTCTAAACCCTTTTCTCTTCTCGGGTTGCCATTTGTCATCCCTAAGGATGAGGCCTGGTGGCGCCAGGACTCCTGGGCGCCGTCGGGATCGTAAACAAAACAGCTTTTGGGCTCCAGCCAACCGCAGCAGCATCCCTTGGGAACCTCATACCACCAACTAATTCCTGAATTCCTCCCACAAATGATTCTTTCTTTTTCTACAGAATATGCCTATTACACTCTAATTGAATGACCTTCCTGAGATAATATATCACGTTTTTTATTTTACCCAAAGTCGTAGCCATCTTTCATCTTACTGTGTTATTACTTTATTTCCTATCTATAACTCCCCCCCTATTTTTGTTTAGTCTTTTAGGCATTTAGGACCATATAAACAACATAAACGATAGAATATAACGATACAATGATTCAGGCATATATGTTAATATCCTCCTCTTGTTGCGTGTTGCTTTATTTCCACCAGATTCCTTTCATCCAAACTTTGCACAAATCCCAATTTGTGAAGGAACTCTCAGCACCTATTCCTTGTTAACAGAATCCTTAACGTCCCTAACAAAGGACGTCAACTTTCCTTGCTTAAGTGTCTATTTGTGGAAGGGTCTATCTATAATCTATAATTGGATTTGTTTATTTTATTTAATTCTTACTTCCGAGTCATCTTTGCAGAGTAACGGTGCACTAACTTCCTATCACGGGCAAAATGGACAATAGCACCTCTTTCTCTCTCTCTCTGGAAAATGCTTAAAAAGTATCCTTTTTTAAATGCTATTAAAAAAAATCTTTTTATGCAAATGTGGGAGGAAGGAGAGGTCCTTTGAACATTACAAAAGGTTGAATTAAGTCATTTGAAATTAAAGAAAAAGTAAATTGGCTTTAAAAAAAATCATTTTATTTTTAACGGATCTTAAAAAAAAAAGTCAAACATCGTTAACATCTAAATATCCAATTAATATAAATAAAGGGGTAGTAAGAAAAAAAATCTAGAATATATTAGAGGTTATTAAATTGAAAAAGTTGACAATTTAATCTTACAATTCTTATTTTTTATAATATAAAAGACTTGACTGAAAAAAATTACATTAAAAAAAAAAAAAAAAAAAAAACTAAAAAATATTAGGAAATAGGGATTTTAAGCCTAAAATATCATTTTTTTGTAGGGAAAGGGGCATTTTTCAAACTTTTATATTATAAATATGAATTTTAAGATTACAATATCCATTTTAACTTTTTCCATTTAATATAGGAAACAAAGGGGCGGAGAGGAGGTGAATAAGATGTCTAAAGGAAAGAAGAAATTGCAATAAAAAAATAAAAACAGGATGGGGTATGTTGGGACATTGGCCATATGAAGTCGTTTTCTCAAAGTCACTGGTTCCCGTCCTAAGCGATTAAAACTTATTTAAATTATATTGGATACCAATTAATTTAAATAAATATGGACGGGGTCACAGATTCCGAAAAGTCTTTAGAAAAAAAAAAAAGGAAAATTCGTTGAAACAATATAATCTACACAAATCTAATTAATTTTGTTTTAATAAAATTTCTCAAAGTGGGATGCTGTTTCTTTATGTAAATAATTCAGACTACATCATTTTATTTGTACTACTCAAATTTTGTGAATTTATTTAATGAAAAATTAATGTAATTACGTCCTGAATAAATAAATAAATAAGTATTCTTAAGTGGCAAATGGCAATTTATAACATCTACCGATGGAAGAGAGCTAATGCGAATTAGAAAGCTAATATTATTTGCACATCTTTTATGGCTAATTTAGAGATGAGACAATTTTATGTATAAATGGATGGGGGTGCTCTCTCGGATCAATTCAAGTTGATGATGATTAAAGAAATGGTCACAAAGTTTTATAGTCTTTCTCAATATATATATAAACTAGCCTTATTGGCCTGAACCCGCTCCCTATTAATTTTTTTAGGATATATTAATAAAATTAAATATTATGAATTTTCAAAATTTATTGATATTCCTAGAGAGAATTGATTGTCACTAACCGTTGGGCTCTACTCTATCACGCAAGTATTTGTTTAATGCATTTGATCATATTGTTGACCCACCGAGTTTGATCACAAATTTGGATGTGCATAATTCCCTTTAACTGGGAATGGCGCAATAAACTAAGACCGAAATTTCTCCCAGTGCATCTTCTATTAGCTGCCATCTCTATCCTATTATTTGAAATTTCAAAAAGCCCGAAAAGCAGTTTTTTCTTTTGAAAATCCTTCGAGTTTTTCGTGCTTGTGTTAGATTCTTTTTTATGATGCAAATATATATATAATTTTGTATACATATGCTATAATTAAAATTTGATCGGAATACAAAAAAGAAAATCATAAATTGACAGGAATTGATTTGGACGGATTTTTTTGCGATCCAAGTATTAACTTATACACACTGGTAACTTGACTCACGAAACACTTTACATACGAACTATTCTACATACGAACTTTTTCTATACTCCCTTTTGACCTCTAGATACGATCTTTTTCGAGATTTTTATTAATTATTATTTAATATTGTATCTACCAACAATAGTTATTTGTAAATTAATCGAAAAATCCATTAGCCAGTATGTCATTTTGATTTCCTAACTTCAATTAAATTATTTTGGTAATAGTTTTATTGTATTTAATGATCAAAAGATAATGAGATTTATATAGTAATAGTATTTATTGATCGTTTTCCATTTCCAACTATTTCTATCAATTGATTATATACTTGCCCGTGGCCTTATTTCTTTCTCGAATAGTTGTTGATATTAAATAACTTAAAAATTAACTTTGTTCTTTTTATTGAAGTTTTGTAATTTTAACTTCACTCTGATTCAATTACTTTTTTTTTCTATTTATATTTTAATCTTTTTTTCTTTCTCTTTCTCCAAAGAAAAATATTAGAAAAGTCTCTCCCTATTTATCTTTAATATAATAGAATTAAACTAAAGAACTAAAAAAAGTTTATCGCTAGTTAACTTTCATAGTCAATTTTTATTAAAAAAAAATTTTTTTTTAATTATCTTAAAAATAACTTCATATTATTATATAGACAGGATTTTTGTTTGAAGTGGGGGAGAGGAAGGGGGGTAAATATATAATTTGTTTTGTTGAAAGTTGAAATTAATACTCTAGCGCTCAAGGCAACAACAACAACAACATATCCATTTGGATAGTCCAGTAGGCAGGGTAGGCACCTATCAAGTTGAACTTTGCTCAAGTTGTAACATTTGATAGGGGCCAGTCTAGAGTTAGTGCACTTGAGATGTTTAAGCTGTTCAGGACAAGTTGATTATACGATTGCTTCGAATCGGAAATGAGGGATTGCTGGTGATGCCTTTACTCTCTCTCTCTCTCTCTCTCTGGACATAGACAAGCACAGACTCTCTCTCTCTTTCTATTTAATCGGATAATCCGCAGGTAAATCCTAGGCTCATTGTCAGTCAGAGATATTCACCAATGCAATCCAAACTAGACAAATAACAGGAATTACTTGCTTACTAAACCCAGCCTGCCTGTTTGCGTTCAAAGAAAAGCAAAACAATAGAAATTAATTCGAATTTAAATTGTTTTCAAACTTTTGTGTTTAGATAGAGGGCATTTAAAGTAATTATTTTCTCAAAAATTATATTATATTTTTTTTTTTTTTTTGAAACAAAGTTGGTTGAAAGGGTCTTAAATTGTAAGTCCATTCTATTTCATTCATTCGAATCAGTTCGTTGTTTTTACTTTCCTGGATTATTATATATAATAGTAAGGGGAAAGTATTATGGTCATGGAAAATTTAAACCCCCAATTTTTAAAAATATCTTCAAGTCAAAAGAACCCAAATAAAAAAATATACTGTTTTTAATTCGGCTGTCTTGCACCGCCCTTCATATCAAATATTTAGCCATCATCTACTTTTCTTAAATTTTTAGTATTTATGGTAACTGCAAGATAATTATTTAATCATTCATTAAAACCCCCACCACTTCAAATTATCTCCATCCCATTATGACCCCCCTTTCACTATTCACTCCTAGCTTGATGACGTGGAACTTGGACAAGTTGGAGCCTGTCTTTAAAGCCAGGTAACTTGACTTATTCTTTTAGTCGAGAGACATCGGTCTCGAGTGAAAGGACGTCTCCACGCATCCCACCTTCAAAGAAATAGCATTTCTTCCAAAAAACAAATTCACTAAAGGTAAATCTCTTCTCTCTTATTATATTCATCGCATTCACTGCTTATAATATTATTGAATTAATATTTATTCTTAATGTCTGTTTGTGAGCTTTTATTTGGGCTACATATATCTCTAGAACCACTCATAAGAAAAACTTAACAACTTTATAGCCCTACTTAAAAAATCTTATGAAATTCAATGATTATAATCGAAACGTTTGTATTGTAACTTGAATACCTGTTAGGGCGACCCCATCTAATATTCCCAGATAATATGGTTAACAATAGCTAAAAAGTATGAGAAAGTGTTCGTTGCTTAATTTTTTACTTTACTATATACACTGCCTTACTATCGAAGAAAAAAAACTCTCCAAAAAACCATTTTTTCTCTTATTTTTTTATCATTAAATTTTGTTTTATGGTTGCATTTTCCATTTGTCTTTAAATAAATATCGGCGGTTGGTTTCATTTCACTCTTATTGTGCTTTGTCCATCCATTTTAATTTCAATAGATGTTGACTTTGCTTATCAGCAATCCTGGTGGTGGCATTCTTCCTCTCGGCAAATTCCAATATATTTCAGGAAAAAGAAGTTAAACAATTTATATTAATCACCAACGTTTTTGTAACAATTTATCAGGACACTTAAATGTCAATGTTATACAGGATTTTATTGAAGAGTACAATTTCTACTCAAAACGTTAAAATTAGAAAAAAATATATGTTTAATATTTCATCTTTGATAATCTTTTTTAGTGAAGTATTAAACTTCACAGCTGCATAAATATCATTAAAAGAGTAAAAATTTATTTTAATTTCACCTCTTAAAATGATTTTTCTATAAAATAAATATTAGTTTTATATATTAATATATTTAATTTCTTTCTTGAAGGAACGACAGAATCAATTTCGTTGGTAAACTTTAATTCATTTCTATATCTTATCCTCGCCTTCTAGGACATCCTTGGGTCTAAAAAATAGCCCAACTTCATTCTCCTTTTTTTCCTTGCTCCTGCTCCTGATAACAGACAGACAGGATGGGTTTGGTGGCGCTGCGGGTGATAAAGTCTCTCCCCTCTTCCAGCTGCAAATCCTCAACCAGCCACTCCTGTACAAATAAAGATGAGCGCTCAGTTATCTTTATTTCGGCTTTCGCACATATTTTTTCTCTTTGCGATGGACTTGTTTATAGCAACAGTCGACGTTTAAATAAATCATTTTTTGAAGAGGAAAAAGGGGCTTAACCGATACGAAACCTTCTTATATCATGACCTTAAATAATATTTTATCACCAAGCTAGATTTGGCCTATAATTATACATAAATTAAGTGATTTCATATCCGTCCCTTAAATAATAAATATTTTAGTTTTTACTAAAGGGGCGATTATTCGACACCATTTTCTTATTGTCTGGAGAATTTAAATTCAAAAATAAACAAGTGTGATGTAAATACCGGTATAAGGCGATTAGGAGAAGAGGTGAAAGGAAACCATCACCACAATGATTACTTTTTGACTTTTTTTTTATTTTGTATACTGAATGTCACTCAAATAAACAAGAGAGAGTGTGTTAATTACAAACTGGGAAGTCAACTTCTTCTTCCTTGAGACGAATACAAATTCCCCCTCAGAGGGTGAGAGGGCGAGAGAAATAATGGTCTTTGACAGGCCGGATATCCGTCGCATCAATTTCAATGATCCTGCGGTGGCCATCGGGCGTCGATAAGACAGAAGACAGCATCCATCAGAGAGAGAGAGAGAGAGAGATAGAAGAACCCCCCCCCCCCCCGAATTCAATTGGGTAGAGAAGAAGCACCACCAACAAAAAAACTCAGCTAGCCTCATTAATTCGTTTAGGGAATTTATTTTTTCTCATTTTCTTCTTCGACACTTCTCTCTTTTTTCGTACATTAACTTTAATCTATTTTTTATAAAAAAAAAGAGACGGTCTTTCATACAATTATATTTTATTTTCAAAAATTAATTAAATTTCCTTAATTTAAGAATTTTTTTTTATTTAGAACAAAAATGGATATCTCTCTACCAGGGCGAGTAAACGACTTTAGCATGTAAAAAAATTAATTCTCTAAACAGGGGTAGTGAAAACATTTTCCAGGTAAGAGATCACGTTAAAAATGGAAACAAAATTTTATTTTTGTAAAAAAAATAGACACACTTTTGCCAAATTTCGTTGGACAAAATTTTTAAAAAACTTGGTCAACAGTAAAATTTTGACAGTATTTTAATTAAATTTTTTCTCCCATCCTTTTTTAGATATGCACCCATCAGTGAAATTTTATCTTTAATGTGCATATTACACTAAAAGGGCGGTGACAGCCCAAAGATTTTGGGAGTCTAACCATTTGAGAAAGGGACAAGGCCCAATGGATAAAATGGGGGAGGAGGGCGGGGATTTATTGGTTGAGAGCACGGATCACATAAAGCAAGGCCAAGAATAGCTACATTCATTCAAGCAATAAACCTGCAAAATACAAATATTTTCAAGAATACCAGCCCCCTTCAGAGATAGAGGTCTCACTTCATGATTAAGGGTCAATAGTCCACTCAGCTCAGTGGAGACTATTAATATATAAACCAGAGAAAACCTTAAAAAAAAAAAGGTCAGATGAAGAAAGAAAAGGACTACTCCACTAATTTGTTAAAATATATATTATTTATTTATAAAGCATGTCGTTTAGATATTAAATTTTTGATGAGAAGGGGAGGAAAAAAGTAATAAAACTCAAGCAAATAAATCCGGGAACGAGAGGGGATATATAATATTATTATTTGTATCTTCATCTCAACTTCCCCATGACGTTGTCGTTATCTCTCTCTCCATCAAAATAAGAGCCTCTTGACGGAAATCGAAACATTCATTTCGGAAATTCGTTTTTTTTCTTCCTACGTATACGTATTTACGATCAATTTCACTTTAACAAATTTAATGCTTCGATATCTTCATTTTATTAAAAAAAAAATTTTACTCTTAATTCTCTCTCTTGTCTCTAATTAGTTATTGATTCTTGCAATTCCTCAATCTCATTTTATTGATTTTTAGTATTCATTTAAATTTATAGGATCCCCCCCCCCCCCTCCATCGGCGGTCGTGAGGTTAAAGATATTGACGTTGTTAATATTGATAACCTTCAAAGCCAAGTGGTTCGGATCCCAGACAATCTGATGAAAATCAAATTGGATACCAATTGATATAAATAAATATTCCTGGATCATTGTATCGATTAATGTCTATATGGCCTCAGATGCCGAAAAGACAAAATTTATAGGCTTTTTATAGGAGGCCATATAGACTTTAAACAATCACAAATATATTTTAATTACGATACAAATTATCCAAGAATATTTATTTAGACCAAATGGTAAATAAATTTTAGTAGGACCGCCTGGGATCCGAACCTACACCCCTTGACTTTTGAGATTATCAATATTGACAATATTTAACCTCTTGGCTACGGGAAGGGAGAGGGGATTTATAGGCTTAATTGTAAATAAAATTTTTGTTTGAATAAATTTAAAATAATGTCAACAATAACATAAATGAGGGATGCATTCCATTTAACCTATGCATTGTCTTTGAAACTGATTTTCTTTCTTATTAATTACTAAAATTTTGACACCTCTTGAAAAATTATTAAAGCGAGAGCCATAGAAAAAAAAAGAAAAAATTAATTCCTTCTGCCCTGAAGGGAATTAATTATGTTTGAAATTCGCAATCACCCTAAACCATCTTCGTATTCTTAGTCATTTGATTAATTTAATTTCAATTTATAAACAACTAGAAGTGGGATAGTAGAAGTTTACTATCGGATTTCAAGTCAGCTACCACTAAACCTAATTTGCGATATATTACATAAATTAAGTTCTGAATCTAAATTAAATATATCAATTTTTTTGTCACTCAGAATGGGAAGCGAACTTCTGACCTTTGATAAATGAGGCTCTACTTTAACTCTCCTCCAAGGGACAGGGCCTTACCAATTATTATATTATTATTAAGATATTAACTAATATATATATATATAATTATATTAAATCAACGAGTATTTTATTTTTATTTTCTCTAGGTAAAAATTACATTTCAATTGTTTGCTTAAAATAGTACAATTAAGTAAGGAGCAAACAGCAAGCTGAGAAACCTTTACAATACTATATTTTATTAAATATAATTATGTAATTAATTTTGAACAATTTCCAAAGTAATTTCAAAGGGATTGCATGGAATAGAAAATGTAAATAAAACAGATTTAATTCACCTCGAGTGAAGTCACATTAAAACCACCAAATTTTGTTTCTTTCTAAAAGAAGGTCAAACAAAAGGACTGTCCAAAACTTTTATAACGTTTGATAGCTACTTTATTAAATAATAGAACACGTCAAAGGGAATGAAGTTCATAGAAAAAAAAAAGTATTATTTAATTTATTTTTAACACACACACATTCACTTTCAAATGTCAATGTCAGAGTCACAGTAGCTAAAAACAGAGAGAACAGAGCAAATACCTAGTCCCTCTGAGTTTGCTTATCATTAATTTTAAAAACCAATTTCAACTTTTTTTTTTTGAAAAAGTGGAAAAAACACTCTTTGCTCAAGCTATAATTTTTAGTTAATTAATTAAGATGTAAAAAACCGCTAGCAACACGAAGTTCTGTTTTTGTCGATTATTTTTTGTGATATCTGTGATCTTGGATATAATTCCGACAGCATAGCTACGTCATTTCTGGACTGTTATACAATCCAGGTCCGTTTTTTTTCCCATAGGACGTTAATGAGAAGTACGCTTAAATCCAAAATGGACGCCATTCGCTATCTTGGGCCGAAAATATGGGATTAAAAGCTACATACTGACGTCCTCGAGTGCTTCGAATATCCTCCTTTGTCCCTTAAACGTGAACCTTTTAGAAATTTCAAAATTCCCCTTTATCATTGTCAAATTCATGAACCCAATGATTAGAATTTTCTTCATCTTAATTAAATTCAATTCAGAACCAATTTTGTGGTTTGGGTATGAATTTCATTGATGGTGGTGGTTGGTGACACTACCACATTTAGAGCCGCCATTTGCAGTCATTTCAAGAGGAGCAGAGCATCTGGTCCAGACTCAAACTCACCCTCTTCCTCTTCTCTCCTTGCTTTTTAATTCGCACCCATTAAATCTATATAACGTCAACTGCTTTGCGGTCTTTAGAAAGCATTTCACTTCAAAGCAAAAGAGCTTTTGTCGTTGTTCACAAATGATATGTTTGTGAACAGAAAAGGTGAGCAACTCTTTTTAGAAGAAAATAATAGTCAACATATTTACAAGTATATATATAGAAAAATCTCATTAAGGAAATATAATTAACTTAAATTTGCGGGGGAGAGATTATTTTATTAGAATTTCCCCCTCGAGGTTTTTTTTTTTATAAAAAATAATACGTACTAAGAAAGTATGATTAAATACGTTTTTTGAATATTAATGAGAAAAAATCGTAATCATCTTCTCCTTATTGGAATTTATTATTTATTTTCTTCAAGAAAAGTTTTGAACAATAAATAAGCAAGATTTGAGTCTTTTTGAACTAGTTGACTTCTTTTCTTGGCAGTTATGATTCTGGCACTGTGGATTTGCATCCTAATGACCCTTCTATCATTCCCCCTTCCCTTTTCGAAGGGAGTTGGTTGTTGTTCAGAGTTGTACCATCATTTGGATATTATTAGAGTTTGAATTCTTAAGTTAGTTCCAATTTGTTCTAATTGAAACCCATTAGTTTTGCAAATTCCAACTTTTAAAGACATTTAATCCCCACTTACAAGACATTATTTGACTATTAGAGACTATCACTTTCTCTTAACTTTATATGTAATATATATTGTATAGGGAAATTATTACAAAAAAATCACTATCAGCATTTCAACTGAAATTCACGTTTTGGCCCTCTAAAAAAATCTGCGGTGACGGACGCACATCACACAACTTTCTCTTACCAAAGATCAGGAAAATTGTGTTGTGTTGTCACACCAGATTTTTTGCGTAAGGCATCATTTGGGTTCATAAATACTATAAACAAAATTAGATTATTTAAATTATCTTGGCAATTAAATTCCGTTTATTATAAAACATCGGAATTTCGGCATCTGAGATCATATAAACATAGGATTTTTTTTTTTTTATTTAGGGCTAATTTTGAGAAGATCGAAAAAATAAAAAATAAAAAATACATCAGTAAAGTATTAGTACTCTTTGCCTGATTTTAATGAAAAGCTTTGAAGTGCAAGCCACAAAGGTATCCAGTTTAAATATAACACACACACACACACACTTTAATTATTATTAAGGATTGAAAAATATAAATAATATTAATTTTTTTTTAAATTTATTTCAGTTGCAAATGAACTCAAATAAATGAAATAAATG
>JAAAKE020156703.1:0-12313 GCA_010014785.2 Anisolabis maritima
TCAATATTTTTAATTTACTTTGTAAAGTTGTGTTTTTAATTTTATTGCTCATTTCAGCTCTAATGACTGATGATGGCATTATCTAATTAAAGCAGAAACGTTTTATTATTTTGGGAGTTTTATTAGACGATACCTTACTGGGAGTCTTCTTCTCTTTTCACATATCACTATGTACAACCATCCATCTCATCGTCATTGTAGAAAAATTGCAAAAAATAATTATAAAAAAACATCAATTAAAATTAAAAGTTCTCAAATTAATAAATTGCAAGTTTTGAAAAAGTGGAATATGGCTTTTTTTCTAATGGTTCTTGGGATATCTTCAGTATTTCAGGTGGAACTCGAAATTGGGTTTATTTAAGAAGTCTCTTAATTTATATATATTTTTTATATATTTTTTGATTGAACTGAAAAGATCTCAATTTCCTATCTGTAATTGATTTTCAAAAGTAATATAATATTTTTAAAATTTTAAGCTCATCATCAGAGGCGAAGAAGCATAAAAAGAAAGAGAAGAAGCATAAGAATGCTGAGATAGGCGATTCAAAAGAAAAGGAAAAAGACCACGACAAACAGGACAAGGAGAAAAATAAAGAGAAGAGGTCTCTACAAGAGGTAAGCCCTGACGATTTTCTCCTATGAACTCACATCGCCAGCTTTCAAGAGTCCGCGCATCGCCTCTTGAGAGACAGAACTCGCTAATTCATCTGCTTTAATTTCATAAAACCTAGGCATGTAGGCATGAATCCCTTATAAAGATGTATTTGTCAAATTTGTTTGGAAGGTTCATTCGATTATCAATTCTCTCTTTCTTAGATAGCAATCTAGAAACATATCTATATATAAATATTTAAAAAAAATCTATTTATTATAAAGGCCGGTTTATATTTATTAGTTAATTTTCAAATAAAATAATAAGTTCATTATAGTGTTCAGCAAAATTAACTTGAAAATATTATCTATTAATAAAATGCTTGGCCCTAAAAAAATGTTTTTGTGCCGTAATAATTATATAAATAATTTTTTCATAATGAAACCCACTTTAGTCAAAAATTCTTTGTTTAATAGTCCAATAAAAAAAATGTATTTTTCCTTTTTACTTCCTTATTTTTAACCTCCTTTTATCTCCTATTAATTTTCAACCTCAAAATGTGTTTCATGGGATTTTGCAAACCTAATTTTTGGACGTTTTCCCAGGATATTTGAAAATAGTAAGTATAGTTTGTTAAATTCCTCACATATGTAATTGTCTTTTAATTTATTTTTTATTTTATTTATTATTAAAATCTTCATTTAAAAGTATTTCATAAAAAAGTTTAAAAAAATGCTACAATCTATTTTATTTTATTTTATTTAATAAGTTTCTGATTTATTAATTTAATTAATTGTTCATTAAAAATGAAATTAATTAATTAATTAAATTAATTGTTCATTCAAACGGTAGTTTTTATTTTTTGACACAAATTTATTTAATTTTTTCACTATTTTTATATATATAAAAACATATATCCTTAATATATCAAAATTTTAATATTATTAAAAAAAAATTAATTTTTTTCCTAAAATTTTTTGACCTTCCTCAAAACTGACCTATGCATGTCTATGTCTGTATTTGGTACATCGTAATATCGAATTATTTATATAAGGTGATATTAAGGGATAAAAATGATTCTTGTTACTTGACATTGCACAGAACTTAGGATCCTGACATTTATTCAGTAAGTATAAGCCCTTATAAAATGATTTTCAACTTGTGGTGGTTATTTAAATTTGATATTTTATTTTCTTTTATTTTCCTATCTGTTTTTGTTTATTACATTTTTTTTTCTTAATCTTTATTTATTTATTTATTTATTTATTCTCTTCATCAATTAAAATAAATTGTATTTTGCACCTTCATTTAAATGGCTAATTTTTTTTTATTTTAGTTTTTTAATTTAAAAAAATAAATAAATAAATAAATTTGCTGAACTTAATTTTAATTTTTTTTCCTCATTATTACGTTACATTCTTTGTCAAAAAATTATTGAGGCAATTTAATAAGATTTTAGTTAAGCCTCAAAAAATTACAAATAGTGTGTGGTGCTCTTGAAAAAATAATGAATGTGATTAATAGAGAGGCTAGAAAAATTATAAAAAATTACAGATTGGAAAAGGCAAGCATCCGGATCAAAAAATTTCTATACATGAAAGGCTCTCTCTCTTTCTCTCCACTTTCCAAAAATAAGGGGTTTTTTCAAATTTATTTTATAAGAATAAAAAATGGTCAATCGATTACTTTAGACTGGAGAGTGTGGTCTGTGATTTTGAATGGGCGGATTTTTTGATTGCGTTTTTTTGCATTTATATCCTCAATTTTTCTAAGGGACGCAATCAATTTTATTTTGATGTCGGTTCTGATTCATTTGGTTTCGATTAGAGTTCAGTTCGCTTTGAACTTGTCTTAGAAAAAGTCGGAATGAAAGAATTGACTAAAAATGACGGACCTGCAAAAATTTTTTCTAAGAGAAGATCGAAACTAATAGAACCGAACCAGACCAAACCGTACTGAATCGAAACAAGTAATCCCCTGTAAGTTGTTTTATTTTTTTTTATTTATATATCCCATTTGGTGTACTTTACCGATGATATATTCTCTCTTCAATAAGCACCGTCCATAAGAGAAATAACAAGCTACAACCACTTGATCTGCATTCTAAGATAAACTAAAAAATTGATGAGCAAGAATCTTTCTTTATTATTTGTGACCTCTTGGACTATCTTTTTTAAATCTACCAAACATTATTTTATTTTTATTTTTATTTTGCAATTTCTTGTGTGTTTTTGATCCTCTCTCAATGATTCATTTTCTCCACTCATAATTTTGTCGTTCGAAAATTATCATTGGTTCCTTGGATTTTAACTTTTCAATTAAGGAAAAGAGAAATAGATATTGAAATTAGAAAAGACCTTTCATTGCGCATGCTTCAGAAGAAATTCGCTCCGAAATTTTCTCTATCTATTACTACTACTATTCTTCTTTCTTTGTGGAATACATGACCTATTGAAAATTAAATTAAGTTTATTTATATAATAATCGGGTCGTTGATATAAAATGTCATGAGGTTTATTAATTATAGGAACATAATTACAATTTTTTACAACTATGCAAGTTTCGTATTGAGAGTGAGGATACCTCTCCTCTAGCTCAAGTTTTGCCCAGATAGCTCTTTAACAATAATATTAGCAATAGATATTTTTCTTAATAATTCTCGTACCAAGCCAAAATAATTTTTTTGATAGGAGGGAAAATAAAAATTAGCCAACTTTTTGTCTGAATAATCAAGACTAAGGTTGGAGTTGTAGATTTGTATTATTCATTCAACAACACAAAAACGTGGCAGCACCGACTTTGTAGGCCCCATTGGATAATAATAATATAATATTTTTTCCTTAATACGAACTTCTTTTAATCTTATAAAACATAAATTAGAAGATGAAGATAAAATTGTTTTTTAAAATTTATTATATTATTATTTATAAAAGTTCAGCAAATTCACATTCCAGCATGTTTTTTTAATTTATTTATTATTATTATTTTTTTTTAATTTAGATTGTTATCATTGATGTGTTTTCTTATTAGTAGCTTTTTTTATCATTCACACTTAAAGCTGTACATTTTGTATTGTCCTGTAAATTTTATTTAAAGCCTTAAATGTTTTATACCTCTAATCACAAGTAACTTTAATTTTAAAAATTCAAAACTAAAATTTTAACCTTAAGTTATAATTAAAAATTTCGTTTTTTAGCTCTCAACATATATATAAATATATACCTACATATATATATATAAAATCTCCTTCAACTGGCAATATTTTTTTCAAATTTAATATTTCAAATTGATGACAAAATTTAAATTAGATTGAATGTTGTCTAGGAGCATGCATGTCATGTTGCAGCCTTTGATTATTCTCTTTTTTGCTCTCTTTTAACATTTATTTTACATTTTTGTGCCTTCAGAAAAAGCGTGGCGAGAGTCGTTCTAAGAAAAAACGTGATTCTTCTGAAGAAAGCTTCAAGGGAAGGTAAGAATGTTTTTTTATTTATTTTAATTCTTTCAAAATTAAATTCTTAAAATAATTTTTGACTATTTCAAACCCATGTTAAAATTTTTAAATTAACAGAACATTTAATTAAGCCATATCATACTTCATTCTCATTAATCAATTATTTTGTAAACACATATGATTTTATTTTATATTAATTTAGTGAATTCTTATATCATGAAAATTAATTTTTACCTATTTATTTCTTAGTATAATAAAAATTAGTATTTTGCAACCAAATATTATTTTACTTATGGAAGGGCAAAATTTAACTAATTTTTTTCACCTTTTTCTTTTAATTTTTTTTTTTAGGTCTCCTAAAACAGAACGAACTTCCAGAGCAAAATCTTTGGAAAAATATAGCCGAAAACGACATCATGCTAAATCATCTTCACCTTCACCTGACAAAAATAGAAAATCAAAATCCAATGGCCGAAGAGATGAAGACCAACCAAAGAAGAAAGAAAAAAGAAAAAAAAGAGATTCTTCTATAGAATCAAATAAGAGCTCATCACATTCACCTGTTAAGAAAAAGAAATCAAAGCGAGAATCTCCAAAAAAACGAGGTCGCTCCAAGTCTCCTGCTTTAGTTTCTTCCGTAGCTCCGCCTCCTCAAACAACTCAATCTCATTCGACTTCTAATGCTAAGAGTCTAGGCTCGGGTCGGCGACGAAGTCGAAGTCGAACTCCAAAAAGAGGATATCTACGCCAGGAACAAACCTCATCCTCAGCAGTTATTGATAAGCAACGTTCTTCAACTCCCCCTCGACGATCTACAAATCGTCGTAAGGGATCTCGTTCCGTATCTCGGACACGTTCTCGAACTCCACGCTCTAAATCTAGAACTCCTCCTCGACGTTATCAACGAAGTCAAGGTTCATCCCGGGTTTCGCCTCGTCGACGTCATGGAAGTCGACATAGGTCCCGGAGTCGAAGTTCACATCATCGAAATCGACCAAGAAGACATTCTAAAACTCCTTCTCCTAGGAGGTATTATTGATAACCCTACCTGCCTGACATATATAAATAATTAATATAAATATATTAATATATATATTAATTATATGATAAATATCATAAATGATAGATATATATTAATATATATATATATATTAATTGTATGATAAATATCATAAATGATAGTACTGGCCTCATTTATTATTATTAAAATTTGCCATCTTCGTTAATTATGATATTAATTTAAATGTTGTTGAACAGAAGTCACCGATCGCGAAGCCGAAGTGCCCGTCGTCATGGTGGAGGAGATCGAAGGCGAACAACCCGACATCGAAGTCCAGTTCGAAAACGGCACAATTCTTCTCCCCCTGTAAAAGATCGTAATCGGAGAAGTTATTCACACTCAAGTTCTAGTCTTAGCTACTCTCCAGCTGAACGCCACCCAGAGAGGTATATATATTTTTTTAACTTTTAGTTTTTTGTTATAAATTTGGATTTATAATATCAAAAACAATATTATTAAAATTTATATTTATTTATATATTTTTTTAAATAACAATTTATCTCTCATTCTTTTATTGCATTTTATTAAACAGATATAAAGCAATCCTGGAAGAAAGAAAAACATCTTCAAAAGTAAATAAAAAATCAAATCATAAATCAAAATCAAAATCTAGATCAAGATCCAGATCTAAATCAAAATCAAAGAAGCCCGCTGTGATCATCCCTAGAGTTCGCTTAATGTCTTCAAGCAGTGAACATGAATTGGATGAGTTAGATGAACTCAAAGAGAAAGATTTACAGGAACAAGACAAAGAAATTCTTGCTCTAAAATTATTAAAATCTGATTTAGCAGAGAAAGCAAAAGAATCACTTGAACGTAAAATATCTAAAATTTCACCAGAATCAACCCACAAAACGTCCGAGTTTAATAAAATGTCACACAAACCTAAGAACGAAGAGACCCACAATATATGGGATAAAAAGAAAATGGAAGAGAAATTGAAAACTCTGTGTCCTAAAAGTGAAAAAACCAGCGAAACATTATTTTCTCACAAGAAAGATAACCTTTCTGATAAAATTATTATTTCTTTGAAAGAACCTGAAATAGAAAAACAGAAACGTTTAGATCGAGAAAAAGAAAAAGAATTGGAATTAGATCGTGAAAGAGAAAAAATTAAAGCAAAAGAACGAGAAGAATTAGAGAAAGAAAAAGAAAGGCAACTTGAGAGAGAACGTGAAAAAGAAAAAGAACGGGAAAGAGAAAAAGAAAAAGAACGTGAGAAAGAAAGGGAAAGAGAAAAAGAAAGAGAGAGAGAACGTGAAAAAGAAAAAGAACGTGAAAAGGAAAAAGAAAGAGAAGAAAAAGAAATAGAAAAACAAAAAACCTTAGATACCGGAGTTGCATTGTCATCTGGAAATCTACCCTCATCCAAAACAACATCAAGATCTCGTTCACCTTCTCGTTCAAGATCCAGAAGTTCTTCTCGATCTCGAAGCTCTTCGGCTTCATCAACAGGTAGCAAACGACGACGTACACACAGGAGTCGAAGCCGAAGACGTCGTCGTGGAAGCACTCCATGGTCCAGTAGCTCTTCAGGCTCAGATGATGACTCCTCAAGATCCCGATCTCGTGATCTATCCATTTCAAGTCGATCCCGTTCTCCTTCTCGCTCTCGGTCACCCCGGTCAGGCTCTCGCTCGCTTTCACGAGATTCCCGTTCATCTCGATCCTCCTCATCAGTCTCGGCTTCTTCTCACACGAGTCATTCATCACGGTCTCGATCGCCTTCTATCCCTCGGCGACGCGGGTCCCCAAGCTTTCTAGATAGAAGACGAATCACAAGGTGAGTCCGAGCTCACTCAATCTTTTGTTCGTTCATTTTGTAGATTAGCTTTAATAGATCTGCTAGTTTACGCGTTGTAATTCTCAATGTTTATTTCGAACTTATGTTGAAATTTATTTATTTTTTTTCACATTTTTGAATTTTTGTTTTTCACTTTTCTAGTTATTAAATTACACAAAATTTTTCATCCTATTTTGACTTTTCATACTGTGGAGAGAATTAATTCCCTTTTTCTATATCCTTATATAAAATTTTATACTTATAGCTATTATTATTATTATTATTATTATTATTATTATTTTTATTATTATTATTAGACAAATGGATTATTTACTAGTTAGAGGTTGATATATGTTCACCCAAATAATTTCTCTTAGACTTTGTTTTTATTATAATTTTCTCTTAAATTAAGTTCTATGTTAAGTATAAAAAAAATAAAAAAGATCAAGACTCCCTCTTTTGAAGTGTAGGCATCCCATAATACTAAATATTAAAAACATGATAGCTTCCATGATCACTCAAAATTTTATTTTTAGGACTTTTTCGGCATCTGAGGCCATTTAGACTCCGTCCTTATTTATTTATACCAATTAGTAGCCAATATAATATAAATAAATTTTTGTCGCTCAGGACGGGAAGCGAACCTGACCTTTGGTACGTGAAGCCATACCTCTAGCTCTGCCCCAAGGGGATCACTCAAAATTCTTTGATGAGATTTTATTTTTTTTATTTTAAGGGTTATCGACTGTTTCGGGTACTACATGATTTTTATTTCTGTTTATACTAACCATCTAGAAAGAAATTGGACTAATAATTCTATTGTAAACTTTATCTTTAAAACATCCCCTATCTTTTGAATTTAAAGATAAATTTCGTTTCATAATCCAAGTGTTAGCTATTCCCATTCTAAGCGATCAAGCGTTCAAATTTTATAGGGAATGGGAACTATCCTTTAAGCACTTTGAAGACATTTTTCAATTAATTATATCAAGAGGATACTCAATCTCAAATTTTATTTAAATCTATTTGAAAAATAAAACCAAGTAGAGGCCTTGCTGTTTTTCTTTATTAATTCGGGTTACCTTATATCATCATCTTTTGCCATTCAAATAATTTAATATTCAAATAATAATAATAAATATATAGTTGATTTGTGTTGGACAAGAAATTTATTCATATTTATATTAATTACAATTAAAAGATTCAACAAACTTTTTATTATTTACACCATTATGCTTTAATCCTTTTTAATTTATTCCTTTTTTTCTTTTTCTTTTTTTTTATTTAGTGAAGAAAAATCAAACTCTTCCAAAAGAAGTAAATAAGTACACGAATACAAATTCTTCAAAACAAAAAAGTAAATATGTACTTTTGAAGTTAGATTTTTAATCTTTTTTTAATCAATCGTCAATTCATTTGAAATTTTAAGATCAGTATTTTCAAATATCTTTCCAAAAATATATTTTATTTTTCCAAAAATTATTTAATTATATGTCCACTTAAACTTAAAACTTTATATTTATTATATTTTATAATTACTCTCTTTGTTAAAAACTTCTCATAAAATTATATACATATGTTATTTTTTTTTTTAATTGTATTTGTAAATCTTCAATTTGTATTTAGCTGCAATAAACTATCATCTAAATGAAAATAAATAATTTTTTTATTTTGTTATTTGTCCTTGGCTATTTTTTATTTTTTTTATTTATTATCTGTTTATTTTTTTAATTCTTGAAATTGTTTAATTTTTTTTTTTGTTGTAGATAGCTCGATAATGCACCTACGTTGATTATATTATTATTATTATTATTTTTATTATTTATATATCGTTTATCACAAGAGCCTGCTGTTTTTTTAAATTTTCCAGAATGCACATTTCTTTTTTGTTAATTCTGAGGTAAGTTACTTTTTTTTACATTTTTTTTTTGTTTAGATGCTTATGAATTATTGTTTGTTTTTTATACTTAGGGTTTTTCTCAAATAACCCTAATGTTTTCTTTTCGTTTTTCTTCCCTTTCCTATTCTTTTTTATCTTTCAAACATTGCAGCTTATCATTTTTTTAATGACCTATTTTCAAAAGTATTAACAACAATAGGTCTTTCAATTGATTTATTTTTTTTTTTTTTTAATTAATATCAGATTATTATTATTATTATTATTAAAAATTATTGATTTATTAATAACAATAACAGATATACTTAATCCCGGCTAATGCTTGACAAATATCAGGAATGCAAAAACTTCTTGTATAATCATGCAAAAGCGTCTTTATGATCCTTTTGTAAGCATTTTAATTGAACAAACGATTGTGGAGTAAGCATAAATGAACCGAAATTTGTGCAAACAAAAAGATATTCACGAAATGGATGTCTACCGTGATATAAAAAATAAATAACTTCAGAACTCATTAAGGAAGAGAAAAGAAACATTGAAATATTGTTTTAGTAGAAGTTGAGTGCATGTTTGTACAGATGTTTGTCAAGTATGCAGTTGAGTCTTTGCCAGCTTAATACCCTTTCCATCATTAATAAATCAGAAGAGAAAGATAATATTTTGCAGTGATTAGATTACCTCCATGAAAACATCTTGGCTCTTCTTTAATGATGGGAAGAATATATGATACTTACACAATTTAATAATAAAAGGAAATATTGTCAAATTTTCTAATTCTAAAAACAAGCCCGTATTAGCGTTTTTATGAAGAAAAAAGTTTTTTGTTCTGTATCTCTTTTTCCCTGATCTAGTTAATTATCTAATCAAAGAATAACTAAATAAAAGGGCAACTTATTGTTGAAGCGCACGGAAGCGGCCGATTCCGTATCATCGGCCGACACCGCCGACACCATCGTCGTTAAGTGAGGACGATGAGGACGACGATGGCGATCTTAGCGGCAGTTCGAGCCGACGTAGTTCGAGTTCTGCGAGTCGATCTCCATCACCTTCACCGAGTCCTGGAGGAATACTACGTACAGCACCACGACGTCTCGCCAATGGCGGCTTCTCTGCACTCTCTGCCCCGGTCAACCGCGGTTCAGCTGTCTGATTGATCCTCATGCTCATCTCACCCACTCTAACTCTAACATTTTGCATTATACATATGATATATCGTTTAGGGTTTCGGGCTTTAAGCGTGTGCAGTTGTAGATGTATAATCACTGGTCTGGTAAATGTCAGCCCATTTGATCTAGGAAAATTTCTTTATCGTTGATATTATGAGCAGACCAGGGCACGAATTTCAGCCATAAGTCTCGATTTAATTATCTCTCATCAAAGTGATGTTCCAATTTGACAGGGCGATTTAAAATGAAAAAAAAAATTGACAACTTAATTGAGGAGGCCATTTCAAGTGAAAAATGTTTTGGATAAATATTATTCATACATCCCAATATTAAAACAGAAAAATAATAAGAAGACTCATTTTCGTTCTCTTTTTGGCTTGAAGTCTTAAAATTCTAGTTGTCAGTGATATTTTCCTTATAAAGAAATGTTCTTTATCGGCCAGCCCTTCACAAATGAGTGAAGAGATTCTTTTTATTAAAAAAATTATGAACTATGGTATCAATTATTAAGATTCATTCCGAAGGGCAACGGTTCACGGAAACAAAGGTCTGAAAAAAAATTACAGTTGAACAATTTCAAAAAGTTAACAACGTTAGTTTTGTTTCATTCCAAGATTCGTTCTTTTGAATTTCTCCATTCCTAGTAGTGTTCATTTGCGCATATGTTCAAGCCTCAATTTTTTCGATAAAAAAAAATTTGTTCGACCGTTTTTTTTATATTTCTTTTTTCTTCGTTCAGATTCAATTCATCTAAAAATTTTCTCCGAAAATTTGTTTTTTTGCTCAACCATCCTATGGTCCCGACTATTCTACAATATTTAAAAAATAAAAGGGGTGGTTAGGCCCTCAAAATCGCTAAAATGACTTGCCAATAAGTTCTTCAAATATAATACTTAGAAAAAAGAGGACAGAGTTTTTTTGATCTTTTATTATCAAATTTTATATAAAAATGTGTGAGTAGTTGAGTTCATATTCACTTCGGAACGTTTCTATAATGGGATTAATTAATTGTGATTTCATCTGGTTGATCTACGGGTTCTCTCTTTCTCAAAAATCTCAATTAGATATTTATTTATTTCTTTATTCTCTTGTTGATTTAATCAACTTCAATTCATTATAAAAATTAATATAGAAAGAGATAAAGAAAGAATGTGTGAAAATCAAAATAATTTATATTAATTACTTTTTTATTATTTTTTACTCAAGGCTCAGTGACTTAATTTTTTATCTTACCAAGTGCATTCTCCTCTCATATAATATTCCATTTAAGAATTTAGAAAAAGTTATCCCTATTAAAATACAAAAAATTTTCTCTTTTAGTTTTATCTTTTTCTATGAATTTTCACCACTAGATTTCGAGTTTTTTATTTTGATCAATTCCTTTTTTATTAGTTTGGACTTAACTTCTCTAACAGGGAAAGAAACCTTTTGAAATCAATGCAATTTTGTTATTTTATACAAGTCTATTTGAAACAGCTTAAGTCTCACACTTTTATTATTTTTGAAAAGATTCTCAAAATTTTAAGGGTTCAAAATGCCAAATATCCCATCGAAAAATTGCCGATTCTTTATTATAATATGGGCATTATCTAAAGATGCAGAGTTAAAAAAAAATTTTTTTCTTTTTAAAGTGTGTAGCACAGCACTTTGGTTGATTCACTTATTTGTAGAAAGAAGCAAGATCATTTAGTACAATTTTAATTAAAAAAAGATTCAGAAGTTAAGCTCTGTAAGAATGGCACTCATGTCTCATCGCAGTTCATTATTCGATAAGATTAAAGTGCACCCAGGATCTCGCTTCATTCTGCAACAAAAGAATAAAGAACTCCACTTGTAAAAATTCATAGAAATAGATGAAACTATGTAAAAAAGAATGTTATATTTATTATGTAATGAAATTAAAAATTAAGGTCAAATTTAATCCTCTTATACTAGTTTTAATTGATCTCATGCAGAACCGGTCTTTTACATAACCAGGCCCGGGTGTAATAACTTTGTTTGTATCCCTGTTAAAAATAATTATCACAAACTTAAAAAATTGAAATCTGTTTTTCCTAGGATGCCCTGCATGATTTGACCGTCTCGAAATTTTATCTTTTTTTAGGCGCCTGAGAGCATTTTTCACTTCTTTTTGGGGCCGTGAGTGAATTTAAATCCACCGCACTCCTTACTTGACCGGTTCTGTTATCTACCTATCTAGTCATCTCTAGTCTTATTTATTCTAATTTTTTTCTATCAAATCATTAGAATATAATTCTTTTGACATTTATAAAATATTTGTTGATTTGTTATTTTTATTTCTATTTATTTTTATTAATTTATATATTTATTATATAATTTATTTACTATATGTTTATTTTT